>CM055902.1:63538893-63778893 GCA_029582155.1 Panopea generosa
TAACCAGTAAACAAAATACAAGATGCGATGTTTAGGAATTTATTAAAATGTATTTTGATCGGTCATCAAGAAAGGATATAACAAATAACTATTTTTTCTTTGTTCTGACCGGTGTATGTTAGCTGATTACTTAAAAAAAATTCTATATCATTAAAAGACATAATCTTAATATTTTGTATGTTGTTTTTTGCATTAGATTTTCACTAATATCTGAATTTCTACAATTGTCACTTTGTCTCGTTATAACTCCATTTACTATATTTAGTTCCATAGAACATTTACATTAGCCAAGAGAAATGTCAGAGAGAGAGTTAATACTTCAAAGTCAGTATTTAAATAGCAGTTACATCAGAAATGATGTTTTAAATAGCATTCCGTAATGGCTTTACTATGCCACACTCAAAGAACAGATGTGCTAGAATTTCTCTTTCTTAATTGCAAATATAACACATACCCCGTGACAGGTGCATTAGAAATAAAATATGGTCTGTAAAATAGCATTATACAAATATATCCATTGAAACTGCTTGGCGGCTTTTCCTAATGCAAACGCATATACATATTTATTCAAATATTTTCCCATTCAATATTATCAAGAAATATCTTTCATCTTTCAATTTTAATTCAGGGTTCATATTTGTTTTTCACATTCGCTTAATCATGACGTGTTTTTAATTTATTTAGCATTATCTTTTGATTCTTAAAATTTACCTGAGCTGCTCCAATTAATGCCACCATTGTCAATAAAATATTTTTAACAGTTTTCTCAGATAACTTTGATGACAAATTTTACATCCTCATTCAGTTTGTTAACAATCACATTCTTATCGAGTATAATGAGTGAAAAAGCAATGGCTGTGTTTGGCCGCCATTTTTTCCATTTTTCTTTCTATAGCTAGTTGACAACTTTCTGTCTGTGTTATTCACCATTTAATGTCTTGCACTTTAATTTACATAACTGGTGAAGAGAGATGCTCGACGCAATTTGGAACCCAAGTGTAGTTCCTCTATTGCAATTTTACCCCTGACCATTCGAAAAATGTCAAATGTTCTGGATGCTTGTGGCTTCATTATGATTATTTAACGCAGTGGTTGCATTTGTGGTGTTCTGGTTATATCCTATTCTGCATATACAAGATGTCATTTAGACACACTTCATTTTCTATAGACATATTTGTTAATATAGACAGCGCAATATGACTCTTTATGGCGGGGGGTAAGAAGATCCCATGACACCTTCCACAGAGAAATACGATAGTTTCTTGGAGATGATTCTCACAACCAATCATAAAATCATTAGACTTGCAGCCCATACAAACAAATTTAATAAAGTCACAAATAGGAGATGGCTTAATTGGTTATAGCGTTGACCCTAGTCAAGTATGTTGTCGGGTGATTTAGTGAGCATCTGCTTTTCATGTAAACTTGAATTCACTTCCCTCAGGGAACTATAATTATACGCATTAGCCTGTATCGGCATGTTCCTATGCGGACTTTAACGTCACTGCATGTGGTTAGTTTACAATATAGCAAGGTCAAGGCCATTATTTACGTCAAATTTACTGTCAGCGCTTAGGGACATTGAACATTTTTTTCTTTATGTGTTTTTCTTAGAAAAAACACTTTGAAATAGAACAGAATTGATTAGGTTTTTTTTCCAATTTATTTAAGCACGGTTGCAAAGAAAGCAAGCTCGACGCTTATATGAACTGTTCTAAAGGTCGCTTCTTGGGTAGAACCAGTAATAAGTGTTATTTTAGAGGCATCGGGTCGTGCTGATGATCGAACCCATAACATCTTGGGGCGTGAGCGGTCAACCCTCTACCCACTTCACTACCACCCCGCTTAAACAGAATCGGTTGAAAACATATTCTCATAAACATTCTTCATGATGTATTTATTATTAACTTCGGTTTTCAATATATATAATATATACTTTATATTTTTTCTCGTAACAAAATGTCTGCAAATGCATAGAAATATATTTTGGCTGTAATACATTCCCCAATACTACTTAAGTTTAATGTCCCCACAGAGCTATTATATATTTTTGCGTAAAAAGCGATGAACTGTCCGAGATAGTTCGAATAGAAACATAAAAACACACTGTCTTTTACACGTCGCGTACTGACAGTTCAATTGTTAGAAATATGAAACTTGCTGCAATGTTTATTTCTATATGAAAATATCAATAAAATGACATACACTAAGGCGGATCCATAATTAAGCAGAATTTTGCTATATGATATTCATTATTCTAAACTTCATAAACTATATGTGATTTTTTCACCAAACATGTATTGAAGTTTCCTATATGGTTTTGTTTTAATACATATTTGTGATTTATACATTGTACGATTTGTCATGGTAACACATTCATGTTGGAGAGATGCAGTCCAAATTGTACGTGTTTTCAAAATATTACATGTAGTATCAATTCAAACGCTTATATGATTGAATTCAACACGCGAAATTATCTGCGTAATGTCAGTTTTATTGACGTTTATGTATAAATAAGTGAACTTGAAGGCGGTCGCACGTTTGACACAACTATTTCATTAAAATCAGCCCCCCCCCCTTTAATAATATATTACCACTTAAAGCTGTTGAGGTGGGGTGGGGTGTTGCTCCCGGTCACTGACTTTCGTGGCATTGTTTTCGCGTAGAACACTGAATGTGAGATTTCAAAGAAACGGAAATTAATCAATACTAGATCAAAAAATGAATTAGATAAAAGGGCATTTTTTTATTGTCAAGTGTATATTAAATCATTAAGAAGCAAAGACCGCAATAACAGAAATATATCCTAAGTCAATAAAGGTCTCATTTGTCAGGTCAGCTACCACTACTGCGATTTCCCTCGACTTATATGATAACGTTTGATCTTATTTTCACTTTTTCTAACATCCGCGGACCAAAAAGTTCAAAATCATATAAAAATAATTTATTTTCTAGACTCAAATAAAAAATTTCTAAACAATTCCGCGAAAAGTGTCACTTTTTGCAACATTTTGCTCCCTGAAGTTGGGTATCCCTACTTTCAGAATGAAAACTAAATTTCACCAATTTTACGCTCCATACAGTTTCCTTATTAAAATGAATTTAGTTAGTCAAAGAAACATAAATTTATTTTTTTTATTGACACTAACATAATAAACTTACATTATATTGTTATAATTTGCTAGTTTGACATTTTCATCCAACCAGAAATAAGTTTTGTATCCAAATACATTCCCTGAACATACCTATACGTTTTAGCCAGTCAGAGAGCTCGCCTCAAGGGCTATAGTCCAATAACCCAACTTGTCAGAAAGATTCATATTATTCTGATAAATTAGAACGGTGTTAATTAGTTGCGCATAGTTTGTAAAGTAAACGGTAATATCTCCATTAACAGGTCAAAGGATTTGAATATTGTTATGATATTAGTTCTGACAAGTTTTGATGACATTGAGTGTTGTTACAAATGTGTCAGTTTAAAGATACGCAATACCGATTTGATTTTAATTACAAAAAAAACTAAGTAGTTTCAGTAAACTATTCCTATGTTTAAGTAAGCATCCAATCAAGCCCACGCTTTATCCTGCATTGTCCCATTCGGACCACCTTGCCGATTATCATTATACGAATACCGGAGGATGACGAAATCGGCTGAGAATGTACGATTGGCATTTTCCGAGCGTCAAATAGCTATTTAAGGAATAAAGACACTTTAAAAACAAGTGGCAATGTTTTCAGTGGTCACATATCTATATTTGGAACAGTAGAACATTAATTATTCTGTTTATTTGTTGATTTTTTTTTATGAAACTGGCGTTTACTATTTGCAACTTTGTTACCATTCGTTAAACATATTATATACGTAAACTAGTATCGGCAGTATACAGTCATCTTTTGTACGGTTCTGTTTACAATAACTGCATTGTCGATATTTCATCTCAAGGCATCTGTTTCCTATAGTATCCCAGCATACTTACCACAAGGGACCATTAGCGTACACCATAACACGGTTAATGTATAAAAATACGTCATATATGGCCCTCAGTATATATAACTCAATAGATGTTGATGATTAATGGGTAATTATCTATGCCTGGTTTAAGAAACATATAATTAAGTTATTTGATTTAGTTATTTAGATTCAGTTCATGCCATTATCAATAATGAATCGAAATAAGATGTATTACCAAGTTATATCAAAGGTAGTATATCAGGAAAATATATAAATTAAATTGATCATAAATAAATAAAATCCAAATGGTTTTATATATATCAAATCCACAAAAAAACGATATTTAATCTAATGGTAAATTTGAAACAAGAACTATTCCATTCTAAACTAGACGGCACTTAAATAATGCTTGACGACCTTCACATATTCATTTGTATTCTATCTAAGATGAAGCAATTTCAACAATATGCAAACCAGTAAGAGAGATCAAATCGAATCAAAATAAAATCACGTGACTTATTTGAGACGTCACAAATTGCGTTGTAATTGTAAGCCGGAAATCTATTTTAGTCTAACCTGGACGCGGAGACCGAGTTAGGAAATCCCATTTCAGTAATTTATTTTGGAATGTTTTTAAATATATATCCTATGACAACATGGGGTCAGTGAGTATTTATAAGCATGATAAACTGGGGTAAAATGTTTTTAGCCAATTTGAAAATTTTGAAACAATCTTGATATACTTTGTTTAAGACTATATGTGGAGAACTAAACATTATATACAAAATCGTGACTGCATTTTTGTATTACTTTGTGCCATGGCCGTAAAATATTTTATTCAAACCTGATCAAAATTATGTGAAGCAATCATTAAACATTTATAATACATACATTCTGTTGTATTTGCCATGCCATAGAAAGAAATGCGTATGTCATGTGGTGCGAACTAAGTCAATATGAATCGAGTTGGGTTAATACAAACAGGCACTGGGTCATTACTACTATTTCCATTTTATTGTTTCAACTTCTATGAATCCTTATCAAATTAACTCGTGACAAAAAGAAACCAATGTACAATGTAGTGGTGGTGTATATCGATACATATTTAAAATGTACATTGACAAAGACTAAATAATTTTCTAACGAACACGTTAAAAAACCAATTCTAAAAATTGAATATCAAATCTATCATGATAAAATACAAAACCTATTTTTTAAATCTATTTGATTATCTATATAATTGAAAATTGGCCCGGTATTAAGAAGCAGTTTATTTATAAAATTGTCATTTATAAGATGATTATCCTTGGACAAACAACTGTGGTCTTCCTTCAACAATAAAACTTGATATGCCATATATCACCTAAAATGTGTTGAAAATGGCGTTAAACCCCATTAAAAACAACAACAACAACAAACAAACAACTGTGCTCTTCCTTCATCAATACAACTTGATATGCCATATATAACCTAAAATGTGTTGAAAATGGCGTTTAACCCCATTAAAAACAACAACAGCAACAACAACAACAATAACAACAAAACAACAACAAATGACTGGGCCAATATGAAATGACTTAATTAATAACACCAAACACATACTGTAAGTTGCGTTAAACTATTTCGTAACCATGTGACATTCTTTGCAATCCTAATTAAAACTGTATGCTTAGTATTGGTTCTGCACAGGGATACTTTAAGCGTGATTTGTCTAAGATGTAAGAACTTGTTTCACAATCAAAGGTAAAGAGATTGTATTAAACTAAATAAAACTAAGTAAAAGTGTAGGAGCAGTCAATACTAACATGAACGACAATTTACAAACATCGTATTAATTCATATTAATTAAATGCAAGTTTAATGTTAGTAATGAAACGTCATAGGCATATGTCATAACCCTGTTTGAAGGTATCATAGAAGATTGAGTTTAACGTCAGTGTTGTCTTTAGATTCGAATTAATTTACGCCGTTTTCGCATTTATGAGTTTCGCGGTTTATGCAAACGTCACGGTTTCTTGTGGCCATTTTTGATATTTCACAAAGTCTTTAAACAAAAAAATTTAGATTGACCAGAGAAAAGTGCACATGGAATTTAATATCGTCACTGAAGAAGGGGATACATGAGTAAGGGATACAAGAGTAAGGGATACAGGAGTAAGGGGATACAGGAGTAAGGGGATACAGGGATACAGGAGTAGGGGATACAGGGATACAGGAGTAAGGGATACAGGAGTAAGGGAAAACAGGAGTAAGGGGATACAGGGATACAGGAGTAAGGGGATACAGAAGTAAGGGAATACAGGAGTAAGGGGATACAGGAGTAAGGGAATACAGGAGTAAGGGGATACAGGAGTAAGGGGATACAGGGATACAGGAGTAAGGGGATAAAGGAGTAAAGGGATACCAGGATACAGGAGTAAGGGGATACAGGAGTAAGGGGATAAAGGAGTAAGGGGATACAGGGATACAGGAGTAAGGGGTATCATCAAATTATTGGAATTTTCTCCATTTCAATATTTTGAGTTACTGGCGACAACGAAGAACATTACCTCTGAAAGGGCACCAACAAAATAACATTATGACATACACTCAGGCACTTTGAAAACGCAGCACTTAAATACAGGTCATTTAAGTGCAGAAAATGTCATCCGATTTTAAAGAAAGTCTATATACGACAAGAGTTATATCTCTGTCTGCCACTGTCAAAATGTCATCACAAAAATGATCATTCACGGTCGTTTAAGCCATTCGTCTGGATACTTACTCGTTATTGACGCCTGTGAATTTTCACTTTTTAAGGTAGCTTCGACAAATGGAAAAATACATATAAATCAAGTCTCAGTCATGAAACTTTGGCAGTAGAAGACTGAGATGAGATTTTCTGCACTAAAATGACCTGTACGTGTGATGCGTTTTCAAAGTTCCTGAGCGTACTACATGTAATATATTATACGGAGTTACCAGTAACACAATGATTATATTATTTGTTCCTAAATATAGCATTTTAATGAATGTTCATTTTACCAAATGCAATATTAAATGAGCACTAATGTAATATTTTTTATCACAGGGGTTAGCAAAATTGCATATATACAATTTATTTTTAGGTCCTCTTTATAAAAAAACACGAAAAACGGTTTACCAAGATGCTACATTTACATTTCTACTACAATCAGTCTAGTGACCAATATAAATCAACCGCTCTTCATTTCTCCTTAGAAATATGAACATTTGCACAAGGGTCGAGCTGCAAAGGACCAGTTCGCATTTCGGTGGTGCCAAGGTCTTATTTTGCTGACAAGTTTAACGTGACGTCTGCCGGAAGTTGTCATAAAAAATGCGCGCACTTGTTCAGTGTATTGACAACGTCGCTGTTCAATTGATGGCATTTGCTTTGTGGTTAAATGCGTATAGTTTGCTTTTTAAACATTAAAATGGGAAATTTATGTATTTTTTATCCAACGCAGATAGAAAGATATGATGTAAATTTATTAAGAAAAAAAATATCGCAATCTTGAGTTTTCATCGGGTAATGAAAAATTTTAGGCAAATTTAATGTTCGTGGAGCCCACATGTAATTACAAGACTTAAATGTAATTTGTAGAGTATTCTATTTCATTTGAATGTGCTGTATTCAGCTATAGTTTGGCATGTGTCTAATATAATTCCTATGAACAATGAGCAATTCATATATGGCAAATGGCACGCGATTTGATTTGAAAATGGCGCTCAAAGACAATATGTCAATCTCAGATGTTTGTTTCAAAATATCTTGCGAGCAATATTTTTGTATTCTTTGTGATTTAAATTCTCTTTTTAAACAATTATAGTATACATTTTATGAATATTTGTCATACTTATGACCAGTAAAACAGTTAAATATGTAAAATGAGTATACCACTGTGGAAAATATTGCAAGCAAATATCAAACTGACACGCGATAACTTCGTAAACACTTAATAAATCGGAGATTTTGTAAGATGGCATATCGACATTTGTTATTTTATTTCTTCGAAATAAAAATGCTATCTGAATACTAGTATATAGAGCAGCATATGTAAAAGTACTCCGAGGTCTGTTAAGGATGTTATAGTATAATATATTCATGGGGTAGAAATAAGAAATATATGACACCTGAAATGTGGCATTCAAATGACACAAGAACCATAAACAAACCCCAGGTTACATATTAATATATTTTTTACGTTTGAAATTTTTTTTTTAATCCTTTATTAACGTCATTTATTGGTTATTTTTAAAAAAATACGAACCGCTTATTCAAAAAGACCTGAATATACACTACATTTCGTCACACATTCTCAAAAGCTAGTTAGTTTTAACCGCAACCAATTTCTATAAATGATATCAAGACACTTTTTAACATCTGCAAACACACAGGATTAATATGTTGTTTTTATTAAATAACTTTTTCGCAACATTAAATGAAATAAACACGACTTCTATAGTAAACGTACCCCTTCTAAAACGAACTGGGCGTCAGATAATATATTATTATTTTTACAAACTGACACAATTGAACTATTAGTTATAGTTGTAAACTGTTTTGAAAAACAGATAAACCAAAAATTGTTGATATCCTTATCAGGTATGAAGTGTAACTCTGTACTCAATTCAAAATTATTTTGTTTTAAAACTGCTGTAGATATACACATCACTTATATAATTTCCGTTTAAATACCTCAATAACTCTTAAGGTCATGATTTCTTTGACATTTCTATGTATTTTAATTATGTACGGCATAACTCTTTATATATGTTCATCATTAACATTACTGGTGCAACACATACTTGTTAAATGATGCAATGACTTATATGGAAGGATAGCAAACTTGCATCTCCTGTCTTAATATTGATAAAATAGCAATGAAGGATTGATTATTTGCTAGATTAATCATTCATAATTGACAGGCAACTGATTTCTTGTATATTAAATGTTAGTTGTATGTAATTTTAGATGTTTTAAAATGTTTCGATCACATAATGATCTTGAATTAAAGATATTGAGGTTTGAAACACCCGCACAAAAACAACCCATTACTGGTGCCTACTGACATTAGACATTTATTGATCCCATTTCTTCTCCTAGCATCAACTATACCATTCAAGTTTCCTTGTAATTCGTTTCAATGATAAACACTCATGTCGTGTTATTAATATGCATTTAATCATTAAACATTAATACTGACATAAATTGTGTAGTATAGAACAAAAATGCGCACTTCCCCTCTCTGCAAGTTAAATAAGAACAATGTGTATTTGTTTAAGACAAGTCTTTATGTATAACAATGACCACGGTCATCTGGAATAAAACATAATATGTTGTATGTATTGATTAGCACAATTAAGTTCAATAACTAACATTAACACTTATACATACAGATTAGTATGACATAACTTTCTACAAGTCTATAATCATCTGGTGTTCTCGTGTGTTTTTCTGTCTCGACAAGGGACGCCGATGTGGGGTTGTTAATCTGCAAAATGTTACTGAAAATGTATTTTCTCACAAACATATATATGTTTAAAACATATAGTTTGTACGTGATTAGTGTGTGTAAATTCATAAGCTGAAGCATATACAGTAAAACCCCTCTAATAAGACCACATTTGGGACAAGGCAAAAGTGGTCTTAATAGCAGAGTGGTGTTATGATCGAGTTTCAGAGTCATTGGTAAAAGTTGCATGCCTATTTAGCCGTAATAGTAAATAAATGTATACTATATCGTGCATATGTGTGGATTTACTGTTATACCAATGATAATAATAATAAAAAAATAAATCTTTTTTTTCTAATTATGGATTTGTTGCTGTTTTTACTTATTATTACCACGACATTTATTTTAAATGTATGCATATATAATTACAAGGGGATAATTACAATAAATGTGGTGTAAGGTTTATCTTTTATTTACATGCATAAAATAAAAACAAGTAAAGACAACACAAAAATATTTCAATATTATGCATTGGTAGATATAGTTTTTCTCGTGGGATCCTTAGTGGGATCGTTTCCTTTCACTTATGACATTCTATCCTTATCAGTGAACGGACGTATTTGAACTTTTATTTCATCATGTTCAGGAACCTGAAAACAAAAAAGAAAACAGTAAGAGGTCATAAAAATATAAAAATTGTAACAACAGTTTCATTCTTAATCATCATTTAAAATTGCTTTTATTAACAAGAGTATCATTTTCCTTAAGAGTAAGTTCATTGTTTTTGTAGGTGTGTGTATGTGTGTGCGCGCAAGCGAGAACGCATGATCGTGTGAGTTTGTTTTACTATTTTTTCTTTCAGTACATAATCATTTTCATTTTGTGTGATGTTATATAATATAATGGTGGATTGAATTGTCATTATCATTATTATTATTATTATTAGTAGTAGTATGTGCATTAGAATGTAAACTGTTGTTTTTTTTTTCATTCAGAAATTAAGAATCCAGAAAGAAAAAAAAAACATTTTGTAAACCTGAATAAACAATAATCTAAAGATGACGAAAATTAATTTCCTTTATGACTTCTTCTATTCTCTACTGTTTTTGTAGGATAACTTGTTATCATGAGGTCAAATATGAAAGTAAGTGCGATTTGTTATAGACAGAACGGACAATTGTCTGTGAACTACAGTAATATTCTTGTTTCCTGAATTTGGCCTTAAATAAGCTTTAATATTTTCCCTCCACAGTTCTATAAGACAGACAGATAATATCTCCAGGGATGTTATTTTGATATCCCTGTAGAAGAAGAGAGACAACGAGTTGTTGAATGTTTTTGGAACTCCGGACATTTGCATGTAAAATGTTGTTTCCAATAAACACGATAAAACAATATGTTCAACGGGAGACTGAGCATCAAAAAACACAACAACTGCAAAATCATAAATAATCAAAGAGAATATATGGAGGAGAAACATAGCATAAAAAATAGTCACTACAACTGCAAAAATATTAATATTTAGCGTTATTACTATAGGTCACACTACACTGTTGAATTTTATTCTTTATTTCTTATAGAATAAGGTCTAAGATTTCCACGGTAAAACAAAATCGACATAGACTTTTTTATAGCAGGAATAGACACGCACATAAAAATGCACACTAAATGGTAGGCTGACCCGCTTGTCGTTTTTAAAGACAGGGCAGTGACACTCTACGATTTTTGTTTTAAAAAGAAGTCAAATGCTTATAAATACATGCATCTGTAAAAATATTATACACGTCACCTTTTTAACATCAGTGATGTCATATTGCAGTATTGTCTGTGCCAGCTTTTGCTTTAATCATTTGCAGCAAGATATCACAGCCTCCATGACCATATTGAAATATTTTCAAACCAAATTACATAGGACTTTTTTTGCAAGGATCTTGCTACCGTGACAAAAAATGGGCGCAACTGTGTAGTGAAACCTTAATAGCCACAACGACAGCAAAATCAGAAACAATACAAAGAGAAAATACGGAGATTAACGAAAACGTGAGACAAAGAAAACTGACACAACATCATAAATATAAATAAACAGTAAGCACATCAAAACGTCTTGGTAACAGTAAACCTGTGTAAGCGTTCACCTCTATTAAGAAGCCGTTTGTCTTGAGCAGTCACATTTGCTGTTTCCCATTTTATGATTTTAGAGCATATAAACCTGTATTAATAATAGTATAAGATTAATTTACAGTGTTTTTGTACAATGTAAGCATATATTGCATTACGAATACGTATTGTGGTGAAATCCATATTGGAGGAGACGCCGTAGGCGCCGAGTCTATTATGGTTTTCACTACAAAATGTACGAGTACAATATATTGTACAAAACACTGTAAAATGATATTTTTATTATATACCTCACTCTGAGGTCTGACTACAAAGTTGATTTTTGTTCTTTGTTCCATATGGAATTGTTTTTTAAGTATTGTTTTTTTCATAGCAAGAATGTATAACCATATAAAAATGCACAACGACTGGTAGGTTGACCACGTTGTTGTTTTTTTAAAGAGGTTGCAGTGACACTCTGCCATTTTTTAAAAAAAGAAGTTCTTGTTGCGAAACTATTATTAGAAACAATTGATAAATTTACATAGTTTAATAAACATACTTCTCAACCACATCGATCAATAAAATCATTTCAATGTAAGACAAATATAAGTGTATTGATAGTAATGAATCGTATTTCTAAAGTTTGTAGTTTAATAGTTATATTTTGTAAATAGTACTGTAGTTCAACACGAGTAGTATATGTTCTGCGATAGTTTCATATTGATATTTTCTTTAGAGTTGATATTTTGTCTTAAAATGTATTTCTGCCTAGTTTGGCTTCCAGTTCTTCTAGTTGTAGTTAATCCAATATGAATATTAGACTTAAACACTAGTAGTTAAATTTAAGTGTAGATTTCATTTTAAATCCGATGTATGCAACACTTATAGTAATTTAATATGAATATCACAAACTTTTCAGAACCTGGATGCTGTCAAATATGCCTTATTTATACTTTACCTATATTTCTTATAGCACATCTCAAATATTTAAATACGATCAAAAGAAAATTATATTAAAACATCTCTCCCATATATTCATATTGAAAACAAACTTTCAACATGACATATTAATAATTTCCATATAATGCTTATACATTAACACACATTGACATACTAAGTGAATTACCTCCCTTTAAAATCATTTCCAAGAAAATAATTTATCAGTTTAATTGTAAAGGATAAGTTCTAATCATAAATAATCGCGAATTCGGCCACAGTCCTCAAATGCTCATAAATACATGCATATGTTGAAATTCTATAAAAAGCCACTTTTTTAACACCATCGATGTCTTTATGCAGTATATGCTATGCCAACTTTTGGTCTACTCATCTGCAGAAAGAAATCACAACCATTTTAAAAATATTTAAAAAACAAATTACATAGGCCTTGTTTTAAGCGTAAGAATCATGTTTCCGTGGGAAAAAGGGGCGTAACTGTGTAGTAAGACGTAAAAGGTATTTATCAAAAGAGGAGTGAAGAAAAATCAAGACCCTTTTAAATAAATAAACCGTGCGTTCAAAGCAGCAAACGAATAGCGGAAGTTGCAGTGATATATATTCGGATTTTCCCGACGTTTTCAACATGCGAAACATTTTGTCAGTTGTTTGTTTTTATCGTTGAAATTGCTACTGAAGTTATTTCCTTTTAAAGTCATCTTGAATTTTGAACTGTACAATTTAAAAGTTATTGGATCCAATAAACTTCTACATATTGTACATTATAGAATCAATTTATTGTATGTGGAAGGACATTTTTTTCTTTTGTTGTTCGAATCGAGAAAATCGTATGTAAATTAGTCGATTCTGTGCTGCACTCATTAATATTTTTTCCTGTTCTTGAGTATTGATCATTTTCTTAATTTTTTCATTTTCTTTTACTTTTTATATTTTCTTTTCGTTTATCTTTCATAATATGTCTGTCTCGAGAACGATATGGCTCCTACTGACCAGGGGACATTGTTTGTCCAAGTAAATACAATTTAGTGCTTACTTAGGCATTGTCAGCAGACGAAGGAAAATAACAACCGATATCAACCGCTGCTATGATTATCGACTTGTTTGATTGACAGCTCGCGTCTGGTCATTTGGATATTTAAGAAAATCAAGTATATATTGTAAAGTACATATTCGTTTATGTATATGCTATCTTCATCTTGAGTCTTTGTAAATTACGTTGACTGATATTGCAGTTTGCTAAACCTATTTGCTGTTTTGTAAAAAGGCAGCGAAATATATATTCAAATTATACTTGCGCTTCTTTAAAACAGGAGACCGAGATATTATTCTATACCTGTAAGTGCATAGCCTACCACCTACTCCAGATGTTACCATGTTACAGTACATTATGTATATGAATCAAATAAATTTTATATTGCACAGTTCAATATTCAAGATGGCGATTAAAACAAAATAGAATATATTTAGTAGAAATTTCAACGGTAGAAACAAACAACCGACAAAATGTTCCGCATGATGATCGAGATAATCTGAAAAGCTGTCACTGTTACTTCATTCGTCTGTCGCTTTGTTCTCACGGTTTATCTTTACTCTTTTGATAAATTCTTTCAGATTGAGGTATACAATAAAAAAATCATTAACGACGTCTCGTCCAATATGATTTTCACAAAAATACATACTTGTACAATACACTGTAAAGTAACCTTATACATCTGTTTGTCATTTGTAAATGGAAAACGAATTATCGAGGTCGTCGAAATCAAATTGAAGTCATCAGTCTCATTTCTTAAGTCATTAAACAATATTGCAGTTTGAACTTGTTAAATGTGTCAAGTATAACCTTAACGAGTAGTGCGAGTTAGGGGACTCCTTTTCAATTCCTTATTTTGGTTACCATTATAGCAATTATAGTCTATAGAACGAACCCAGCTCTTCCGATTAGGTCAGTTAAATATAATTTGTTATGAGCACGCTGATTGGTCAGTTGCTTCAGGGAAAATTTTAATGATGTCATAGTTCTGTAAGGGTTAAATTTCTATGAATTGTGAGACAGGCATAATATTTCCTGCTTTTGGAGTTTATAGTTCTGATTCGGGAGATATCAGGTTCTGGGATAAACTATGGCAATCAGGACTCGGTGAATATTTCAAAATTTTAGAATTTTGAAAAATCTTGTTATGCATCCTTTAAAAAAAATGGTGTACATTTACCTTTTACGCAGATGCACAAAATACAATGCAAAGACATAAGAGTAGAACAATTCTTTTTATAATTGATGATTTTTAATTATTTACTAGGGATTTCTCAGTGAAATAACATTTTGTAATCTTGATACTTGAAACATTTTAATTAGCATTTTTAAAATTTTATTGTTAAAAATAAAATCCTGTAATAATATTTTGTAGAATATGTTTAGAAGATTTGATTAAGCAACTATGTGCAATGCTTTAGTATAGACTTTGTGTCAGTTTGAAATACTTTACTACTTTGGGGTTCACAGGGGTTAAATGAATTGCGTTAATAACATACAATATAAAGTCTTGACATAAAAGATTGGGCAATTTTGAAATACTTTACTACTTTTTGGCTCACAATGGGGTTAATGAATTGCGTTAATAACAGAAAATATCAGCCTTGACATAATAGATTGGGCTTTTTTGAAATACTTTATTGGTTTGGAGCTCACATTTGGGTAAATGAATTGCGTTGATAACATAAAAAATGAAGCCTTGACATAGTAGATTAAAGCAATTTAAATGGCTTAAATAAAAGATCAAAACTATTCAATATTATGAACAACAACTGTAGACTGAAGTAAAAAAAACACATGTACTGTATTAATATCTTTGATGTTCTAGTGATTATATTAGTTCCAATTGTTTTACTTTTTACGCAAATGCACAAAATACAGTAAAAAAAAAACAAATCAAGAACAATTTTATCCCGATAACGACCCAACAGGAATATGAAACAGCTATTATGTATGGGCCTGGAACAATTGAATATGACAGCCGCTCTGTCAGAAATACAATGCTTGTGTAATTTAAATATATTATTCTTAAAATGTCAAACGTAGTTTGTGTTTTAGTATATTTGAGACAGTTTATCAATCTATGACCTTTACGTTATTTACCCAACGAAAACATTATTTTTTCTTTCAAAGGTTCGCATTCCATCAGCCTTGCCGCTTCACATCATAAAACGTACTACTCAAATTGCTCACAAATAATCGTATGAAAAATACCATTATACGGATGTTACCACAAATGACGTCTTATAAGTAAATATGTATCATCAGTGACGTATTATTTTAAACAGCAATGCTACTTAAATTGTTTACATATAATCGTATGAAAAACATCATTATACGGATGTAATCACAAATGACGTCATACAAGTAAATATGTCTTCATCAACGACGTATTATTCTAAAGAAGTAGCAGACAATGCAGCATGAGCACAACTAATATACAGAATAATTATAAAAAGTAAATAAATGTATAGAGAAGAACAGACAATATGGGTCACTGTCTGGGAACAGACGCCACTTGAGAGCCTCGGTCTGGTTAACGGGATGGGCCCAACCTCGCTCTTACCCAGACGTCATATCAGTAGACGAGACAGTGTGAAAAAAAGTACCCCGCTATACTATTGTCTTGTAAATAACATGAGATCAACAGAAATGCTCAGGTAAAAAGTAACAATACACGGATGGATTAAATTACTAAAAAAGTAGAATATTCCAGAATATCCATTTAGGATGTTGGCCAGGAAGTTTCGCACATCTGTGTGAATTTTACATCTTAAACTAAAACTGTTTTTCTTTTTAAAAACATAAACTTTGTTGAATTATTCTGAATATGATACATTGAACGATTTTAGCTACGAATATGTTTTTTTTTACAAAAACAATCGTGTTTTTTTTCAATGTTTGGCACTACTTTCTTACTATGAAAAAATTGGGGGTAAGGGTAACTTTTTTTGCATAATAGAAAAATCTTGTTGTATAAAAGTATCTAGTTTAAGACTAAACTAAAACATAATTATTTTCTGATATTATCAAATATAAACATTTTTAGAAATAACACCACAATAAGCAGTATTTACGGTATCACCTTACCATCGATGTTTGTTCTTTATTAAATATTATATAATAAAAGTTTGAAGGCTTGGCATTCATAGAGACCCAAATGAAAGAAGTGAAACCTACATTTTACTGTTTGTCAACCTCTTCACTACCAAAATATGATGAGAAATATAGGTGGCGTGTGTCATGTTTTTTGCTGCTCAATTTGTACACTGTTGACAAAGTGAAAATAGACTTCCGAAATAATGTATTCATACCCCGATTTCCTAGCATCAATTCTTTTTTCTAAATTCACAAATCAAACATGACAATGCTTTTAAAATGTTCAAAATACACCAATAATGACATTCAAATGAAGCTTTAAAATAAGGAAAATGCATTTTAAAGAAGAAACGAGGATTATTTATAACCGCTTTTATGCGACTACCCCACAGAAGCACTTCCTTTTTCCAATGGTGGTACTATATCTTAAGGTAATTCGACAAGTATTTCTTTAATATACGTTGCAGCCTATGTTTGTCTTTATAAATTATGAAAGTTCTAAGATTTGCTAAAGGAAACTAAAATATAAGTCTGATCATCCCGACGTATATCTTGCTTGAGTTTTTGTTAAAAAACATATGAACATATATCACAGAAAAAACTGTTTTCAGTGTATTTTTTTGTCAAAGTATAAAATATTCGCTATCCATTTTTATTATGGTATTCATTTTAAGTTCAGTTTTGTTTGTATAATAGAAATAGAATGATATCTTGATATCTTAATGACCGCCCACTCTTTTAATAGAAATTCCAAATTATAAGAAATTGATGTTGAATTTAAAATGAAATAGCGTAAAAAAGGAGCACGGCAACATAGTTTTATTTTGAATCAAATCCATTTTAGATAATGCTAAATATGGCATTTAACTGAGTTTTAAAATAAAATCTAATTACTTTCATTTTAAAGAGCCACCATCCTTCATTAGATATCATTTTGTATATTTATGTATATTGACCTATACGAAGCGGGATATTGTTTAATTTGAAACATGAATATTAGAAAAGAAACTTTAAAGTAGTTGCAGATTTTTTTTAATTTTTGAAGTTTCATTTTTTTCAGTAAGGTAATGAAAACAATATTAATATGTATTTTCTCAACCTTATCATGATCTACATAAGTATATATATATATTTTTTTCAAATCTTAGTACAAACAAATCGGTAATGGTCAATTGCATTCTATGTCATAGACTAATAATGTCTCTTCTGTAGAATTAAATGATCCAGGTTGCTTTATGTGAACATTAAGGAGAACATAACGACATCGCGAGTGGCGATAAATCTCTATTCAGCTAACCTAACATTCAACTACCAGACAACATTGCCCTGCTTCCGTAATAGTCATTTTTGGGCACGACCTCAACGTTATATATATGAGATTAATGTTTTTTGTGTTTTTTTCATTCTTCACTACAAGAGACATACAGGAAATAAATATCGCAATAGAACGATAGGGCGGACAGTATCGAAGAAAAGTGGGACGGAAACGTAAAAAAAGGAATGATGCTTTGTGTGTATTTGTTCTACATTATCTCAGCTATCCTTGAATAATTGGTACAATGTTTAAAAATGTTTCAAAATCAACGTATTGCTATTTTGTTAGTACTTTTATTCTTTCAACTTATTAATTATTAAAGATTTATACAGCATTTCCCCCCACACCACTTGTATAGTGTACATTTGACAAACATCTGACTAAGGCCAGACGACCTCTGTGGTAAATGCATTTGTCCTACCAAGTAATCTGTGTACTTTTAAATACAGGAAAAAACAGGAAATGGACATTAACATGGTAGTTTGAACAAAATAGATTTTTATCGAAACTGTCAATGTGGTTTCAACATATAAACATACTAAAATTATAAACTGATCAATTGAAGTGAAAGCCGAAAACCATAATTATTTCCGTACATGAAGTTATACTCTAGCAGAGCTTATACATTACAGATAGATACTGTTTTTTTACGGTTCAGTTTTCTTATCGTGTTTGTTTATATACATTTTGTAATGTCGGTGAGAATGTTAAATGCATCCCATTCTGTTGTGAGATATTTCTTATTTTTAACCACAAGGCGTGATTCGGATCACTAGAAGTAGTCAATTCATTTTAGATTACACAAATAAATGCACGTGGTACACGGCAATTTGTTAAATTAACAATCACCTAGTTCTACAAATTTAAACTCTAACTGTAACTCCAGTTTATACTAAAGTGAACAAGTTTCATTTTCTCATAAACAATATAATAAACACTATTTGAACAGTTTTAAAAGGTTCTAATATATACACTGTTTCAGAATATCTTATCTGATACAAAAACAAGTTGATAGAATATAATAAGTATGTTACATAGGTGATACATTAATCATATATACACTTTGTGTCATCTTTCAGAGACGGAAAAATCATCACTGCTTGAAACTGTTTTTAAATGTTCAATTAAACCATTATTCGCTTGCTGTTGATGATAAATCTCTGTTATCAAAAGGTGCCTTTAATACTCTTGACCACCACCAAGACCTTATCCTTACTTACCCAAATCTCACTTCGTTTCTTATGGGAAATTATAAGCATGTCCGTATTTACCAGCCTATTTTAATAAATGAATTTGCACTGAATGTTATCAGTATAAATCTTGGTAATTTGTCCTATAAATCAATCTGTATCGTACACTGCTTCCATCTTTTCACCAAACTTTGAAGTGTCCATTGCATGATTCTGTTCAGCCTGTCTCAGTTCGTATTTCCGTTTCTTTGCATGGGGTGTATCTGGTGGATTTTCGTCTGACGTGAACGTCTGTTTGTTTGACTGAGTCTCGTCTGGTGGTGTTTGTTCAACTTTTCGTTATATTTCGTTTATCTTTATTAGAGGCTTTACCAGGCAATGGTCTATCTACGTTTAACTCCTTTTGTTTCTGTCTCAACATTTTCTGTCGTTCTGCATTGGTTGGCACCATTGTGTAATAATGCTCTTTAGTATGATTTACATGTTAACAAATGTTTACTAAAAATTCTAATGGAATTGGTTAAAAAACTTGATAACTTAGTTGAAGTTGATGTATGCTCTAAAGCATTTAATGCGGGCATCAAAAGTTAAAACGACCTCACCTACGTAACATTTTTAACGATTCAATGTATAGGCAATAAATAATTTATGTAAGTAAATTGTTGTAAAGATGTGTCTTAATATGACAATTGCTCATATATTCAACAATAATGCATATATGCAGTGTTCTCGGAAGGTTTACTCTGTCCGGAAACTATTGTGTACGTTACTAAAATGACGACGATGCAATACCATCTGCCTACATAACGATTATGTAGTATCTTACTCTTGTACCGTGCTATAAAATGAGCTGTTCGGTATCGATACCGTATATATACGCATATTCCTTTCGTTACATAGGAGATGCTAACGTATGTGAGAAAATTTAAGTTTAAATGTCAGTTTATGTTTGTAGGGTTTTACTATTTATTATAGATTTGGTTTTGTTATTACTAATATTGGTAAAATAATGTGCAGATCAAACAATTCAATATAGAATTCAATTAAACAACAAAATACCGTTTCGTAGGTAAAGCTTTGAAGTGTGACAAATTTTTTAAAAAGTAAAATTGGTTCTTTAGTTTTATATGCATTTTCTAGAACGTGTTTTAATGATGTTATTTGTATGTTATGGTAAGTGAGACAAATTTGTCGACACTATAAATTTCACAGAAAAAAATTATCCTATAACCTCTTAGCCACAAAAGTGATGTACTGATATGGCATCGTCAGTCATCTGAATAATCATAACATTTAGCTGGATTGGCAAGTTTATTTACCTTATTCTATCTTAAAAAATATGTCTTAGACTGTTTATTCTATATTAGAAAGTATGTCTGCGACAGGTTGAAAAGCGTAGCCCCTTTCTTCCGAGAATACTATTTTGAAAATTATGCGAGAAAACAAATAAATGCAGTACCATGTAACAATATATTTACTATATGATAAAATATTTGAAAGTAAATCCCAACAGGTACACGACAAAGTGTGTCAATTATTCAAGAATGGCTGACCTATTGATAAAAGAAATATGTGCCAAACAGAAGACATAGTTTTCAAAGGAGATAATTACCATAACCGGACAAATAGAGAATACCATGTTACTGCCTGCTTCCATGTAAAGTACAATGCTAGTGCCTCAGAAGAATATTAAGCACTCGCCAAGGATCGTGCTAATATTTTCTCTCTTCCTCACCTGATACATTTAAAACCATCAACCACTATCAAGATAATCTATTGATTATGGCACTATTGATTATGGCATTATTTGCATATTTATCGAAAGAAACAACTATTTTCTACTTCATTGCATCTCATATCGCGACTCACGAACAGTACTCGAAAGATCATTACAACCCTATCTGCGAATAACTACCAATCTTCTCTTTGGAGACGAAACTTCTCCTATCGATATAAATATTATCATATTCAATGCAGTACATATTTACATCGTTTCTAATGCCACACATACAGTTTTATCTAGCATGAACGTTAATAAATCCTCCTCTCCCAATGTCGCCCATAACTCCTCCAAATATGTATTTAATATATTGCATTCTGTCATATCCATGTTTTCCGCAACTTCAATTTCTATTCTAATATATCTTTACAATTGATCTTTATTATAAAATCAATGTTGCTATGTTGTATACTTAACTAGAAATCCGCATTTGTCATCATAGTTTGTGTAATTGTATTTTATTTAGGAGAGGAGTTTTAAAGGCTTGTCTTTCATTCCAATCCTTTTGACAAAATTGTTTGTAAATATGTAATATTGTAAGATATTCATAATAAAATATGTTCAAACCAAACAACTAATTTCAGTCTAGCAAGCAAACACATGTGTCTTCATATTGGGTAATTGAGCCTGATTTATTGACATAATAAACAGTTTATCAACGGTCGAAAAAAGTATTTAATGTTAACAATTAATATTACACAATCGGTACATATAATGATCACAACTGGGAACCATCGCCTTGGAACGGGCATAAGCAAAACTGATATTGGGTGAAATATGCTAATCCAACATCGATAAAACTAGCAACGACGGTTTGTAGTCCATATTCCGTTTTAAGCAGACCCAAATGATTAAATACACGTGGCCTGTAATGAGCATTTGGTAAAAATATTCAAATAAAATAATGACTGCATAAAATTAAAAATGATTTCAATATGTTTTAAACATGGGTACAGTTTAAAACATTATGACTTTATTTCACCATATTTTCTGAATTTGGTATAAAGCAATCCTGTTGTTTTCAATTTCTACAGAAAGTTGTATATTACGAAATTTAATTCTTACAATTTAATTCTTACAATTTATTGCATTACATCACAGTGTTTGCCGGTAGATGAATTTAGTATTATATTTGAATGTGTGTACTTACAATAAATTGTTAACTCATTTATTCCTTTTGAAGTTTGGTCAAATGAAGGATGATATATGAAATAACACTTTTTAACCTTGCACAGTATAGTACTGGGAATGATTTCTACGGAATGCAGCGGCAATTTAGGGAACACAACCGCATATAACATAATTTCAATGATATACAGTAGTTTATTGTGAGAAAAAAAATCCTATATAATGAGTCCAGTAGATTTTGTTTTTTCTGCTCATAAAAAGGAGGACTGCATTGAGCATGTATGAAATCCACAATTGAATGATAATACCATTTGTACAAATTTTAACAAATTCTGAAAACAGGTCTTTTCTTGATCAATAATACATGTATATTTTGTTAGTTTAAGGAAAAATATCAAAACTTCTGTCTGTCATTTGAAATGTATTATGTTTTCGAAAGTTTTGAGAATGTCGATATTCTTTATTTATGAAATAAGCTATTGAAACATTAATCAATGCATGCATCAAAATTAAAATAAAACACAATGATGTTAATTTAACTCACAGCATAGAATGCTATCAGAAAACTGAAATATCTTATTCATGCATATTTGTAATAAATCTAAAAAAAAAACACACACAAAAGCATGACGGAACACATCTATTCAGGTACTCCAGTAGAATACACTTTATCCATAAATTGCTCTCATATGGTCAAATATGAAAGCAAACACGATTTAATGCAGACAAAACGGACATTTGTCTGTAAATAACAGTAATGTTCATGTTTCCTGTCCATGACATTAAATCTCCCTTATATAGAACCACAACAATACCATACAATAAAAAGTATAAAATGGATGTCATTTTGACAGTTCCATATATTAAGAAAATATGCTATTAACCTCATGGTCAATTTTAGCCGGGCATTATGCCAAATGAATAGCCCTGCTTATGAAGTCGTGATCAGGCTTGGAGGATTGATCACCGCCTAAACAATCGTATGTGACAGGCAGGGACTACATTTTATTCCTCAAATTTTATTTTGTCATGTATTTAATATATAAATATTTTATATAAACAAGCACTAAAGAAATATTGACTTTGTGTTATGACATTTTTTTTAAACAAAATAGTGCACGAAATCAGCATGAAATCAGCCCAACGCTACAATAATATCAATCATGTTACGATGGTGTATGAATATCTATTTAAGTCCGGCTATCACTATTTTCTAGTAAATTATCTATGTATCCATTGTTATTATTATAATTATTCTGCATAGTGTATCCATTGTTATTATTATAATTATTCTGCATAGTGTATCCATTGATAGCTGCATTTTCAGAATGATACTCCTCTTGTTGGTTATATATTTATTTAGTAATTGTCAAATTGACTTACGGCGATTTTCATCGTAAGATTTTTGTGTGAAACGCAGCCCTGTTTTTATTCACATATTGATAATTCTTAAGAAGCGTATTTCTCTAGTTGTTCAACTAAACTTGGTTGATAGAAGTCACACTATCAATTTTATTATCTGAATAATTGAATTGCAAGTGTTACAATAAAATTGTATATAATATACCTATACAATTGGAAATTCCTAGTTATTTTAAAGTTCCTAACGGTCCTTTAAATAATTTCAATATATACTTTTACTTTAAAAATATAGATACAAGAATGAAACAAATGTAGTAACATGTACATGCTTTATGTGGCTTGTGGTGACCTTGACCAGAGTGTTACGGCTCCTTAGTCGTGTTAGGCATATATTTTCTATTTTTTCCGCAAAACTCGGAGCAGTAAAAACGGAAAGTGCATGTCATATTACCAGTTTCTATTTCAATTTAATTGACATGACGACAATACACAATATATATACAATATATACACATAAATAGTAGAAACATAAACAGTCAGCTATTGTAAGTCTAGACACTTCATTTTCAATAGTTCAATTTAATAAAAATATTTAAGAAGCAGTCATTGTGTTCAAAGTACATTTTCTTGGCACAAATGTTGTTTGATGTTGTAAGCACAAATCTTTTTTTAGACGAAACTAAATTTATTAGTTTATTGACAGTTGAAATTATACATGTATTTTAGTGGTTTATACGAGTATATTTCCTGGTGTATTTTCATTGATCGTCAGTATATTCCAAACGCGTCATGGTTTGCTATTTTAATTGTTAATGCGTTATTTGAATTAATTTTAACATTTAAGATCTTTGAAATTATGCTAGATGTTTTTATTAGTTTTTAGCAAATCAATGAACTAAAATACAAAAGTAATACGAACCAACAATTCCAATAAGATACATCTAAACCATAAAACAAAAATTATATGTATAACTTTTGAGTAGTATCACAATTGAATATGACAGCCTGTCTGTCAGAAATACAAGGTTTGTACGATTAAATTATAATATTTAGTGTATGTCAAACTTTGTTTGTGTTTTATTATATTGAAAATATCGTATTTATGAATGGGAACGGTATAACCTCCACCACGACGTAAACGTTACCATCATCTCAGAATTTCCCATAACCTTTCATTTCTTTTTCAAATGCCTTATCGCGTGTTTTATATTTTTTATAGTATATATCTCAAGTTTAAATAAAATTTAGCTATTAACAGTAGCAAAATGACCAGTTTGTTGTGTTGACTCCTTATAGATAATAATTTGAATGCTTATATTCTTTATATCTATATCATGTACGGCAAACTAATCAAAATAAAGATCCAAAGTAGATGGTCTGTTTTATATGAGTGTACCAGATACAAACAAATAATTCTAATATGAAACGACTAACTGTATGTTATAGAGTTAATGTAAAAGTTTATTTCGTCTCTACGTCGTCCAGTTGCATCGCGTAGATAAAGTACCAATAGTGTTACGTTTTCAGCTGTTTATTTGTGTAAATAAGTTTTCCAATATGTAAAAGAGTATATTGTTAACATCAAAGGGAAACTAACTTAAGTTGATCACCTAAGCACGATAGCATAATAATGAATGCATTTATAACATTTGCCTTGAATTAGATGTATAACTATAAAACATTTTAGTCTGCAAAAGTGAATGTTACTTCTAAATTCATTTTCATAATCATTGAATAAGTATCAAAATTGGGTGTTTAAACTTTTAAACATTCTTGAAAAACATATCATAAAAATTTGAAAACAAATTGAAAATATTGATTAGTTTTTTTTGTATACACGACATTTAATCAAAGATTTTATTACAGCTTAACATATTTGCTGACTGCTTAATTGACATTGCAAATGGTATATATGGTGTTGTTGGAGTTGTTGCTATGTCATTGAGGCTAATGTTGCTTATTCTTGTCTCGTTGCTGTAGTACTGTTGCTAAAAATATTTACAGATGTGCATACTGCTTAATTGTCTGTTGTAACTGTTGCCACTATGGCTGCTTCTGTTGGTTTTAATAGTATTGCTGCTGTCGTGTTGTTTGTGCTGCTATTAGTCTTAACAGCAACAGTTCTTTATCAGTTATACACAACACAGTCTTCCTCAATGCCATGCGAAAATACTTGTAACTTCTAACCGGTCCAGGTGTTGGTCTACTTTTTGGAGCGATTTCATTGGCTGAGGAAGTTGGTCAACATATATTTGTCACCACAACAGCACAAACACAAACAATGCATCAAATAATTATATTTCATACAAAACTGGGAGGCATAAAGAAAAAGTGACAAGTATTTTAAGTTTTGTATTAACGTCAAGACATTCTTTGTTTTAAGTTCAGACTGGATATTCCATTTGAATTCTTGTCATTGTAACGAATATGTCGAATATTTATTCTTATAGAAAAATCATCCGTTTTATAACAGTATAATATAAAATTATTTGGTATCGCCGTTGGGAATAGTCAACACTTCAAAGTGACAAACAGAGTTTAATATTCGACCGAAACGTCTGCCGAAAAATTAGGATGTGCAACAAGGGATTCTATTTATATAATGATTCATTATTTAACAGTCTCGGAATGCTGCCACGTAATTGACCCTGTACGAGAACGACTACCTGTCGCTCCGCCAACTGGCCACACATGACGTTGTTTGTTCATGTCTATAAACTACAACGATTACTTAGATATCAGCTTGTTTAAGGAAAATGGCGGCGAATTAATCAATATTGGTCGCTGATTAGATTAAAGACTTATTTGATTAACAGCCCGCGTCTGGTCAATTGAAATAATTAACCTATATATGTTGTATAATGATCTTATATACCTGAATAAAAAAATTGAATTGAGTTGAATTGAATTAACCTATAACTTGGTTCATAAGAAGAAGCTTTATTTCCTCGTCTCGGGTCAAATGACGGTATCCCTAATTAACGGTAAAGAGTTTTATATAAATGTATGATTTAAGTCACGGATGATCATGAGCAAGCAGATAATTTAAAAACAATATGATAAACGTGTTTAATAGCGCGTCCGTCCGATGATTAACTATACCTTGCTTTGTTAAGATGCATATAATTTTTAACATAATCCTCTGCAAATATATATTTCTCTAAATGTCATTATATGCTTGACATGTTTATGTTCAATCTTTAAACCGTTATATTTATCCATAATATACTGTACGGAACAGCTAACCCGCCACTTTTGTATTTTCAAAATCAGAATATGGATTAGCTGCAGTAAAAGATGAATTGGCCATTAACAGACGAGTGTGTATTTTTACATAACCTAAACGTTCTTTCTTATTCAAGTCAACATTTCATGCAGATTGCTTTAATACTTTTTGAGAAAATACATAAAATGTCAGGTTCATAAAATGTTAGGTGGCGGGTTAGCTGTGCCGTTCAGTATAGTAAATATTATTTTTATAATGTTTTTGTTATTAACAAGATGTAATGATATTTAGTTTGATTTGCTACTCAATCTTAGATCAACACACAGTTATGTGACTTTTGCAGCAGGAGAGTGTTGTTTTATTATGACCTCAAAACCTTAAAATGTATAGTATATATAGTGGCTAAGTAGTTAATATATAATTGAAGAATACAATTACAGTCACCTTCTTGATTTTAACCATTCAAAATCTACACATCACTTTATTGAATATAATTGTCACTACAGTGTTTGATTAAAAGGCGTGTTATAATGTTCCGCAATTTTGTTGAATTCTAGACAGAATTTTGAAATTTTGAAACTCAACGGTTAACCTTTTTTCAAAATAATATTATTGCAGTTAGTTGTTGCTGTATGGTGTTTGTTCAGTTTTATCGCGACGGCGTGTACTTGTGACATTATTCTGAGCACCGCCACACTTGAGCATTATGCCGCTGACAAATGATATTCCAACCAGTCATGTCATACTTACACCGTACTTACCAGACCTAGAACTATCTAAATGTTGAGCGCCAAGCATAAAGTGTCCTTGTTTTATGATCTGACGCGGGATCATATTAGCTATAGTGTCCTTGTTTTATGATCTGACGTGGGAATAGATTAGTTAAAGTGTCCTTGTTTTATGATCTGACGCGGGAACAGATTAGTTACAGTGTCCTTGTTTTATGATCTGACGCGGGAACAGATTAGTTACAGTGTCCTTGTTTTATGATCTGACGCGGGAACAGATTAGCTATAGTGTCCTTGTTTTATGGTCTGACGCGGGAAGGTGATAGTGATAAAGGTTGCTCCCTTATACAAGGTAAAGACGTTCGAAGACGCCGAAACCTGTCGTCACCTATTTTGTATGTATGTATTGTACTTGTCATGATTGGTCAGTATGCTTATTGTATCAGTGCTGTTGGGATGACTGTGGCCTTAAAATGTTACTTCCCGTGTTTCTTTCCTCTTATTTATTTTGACATTCCTTTGTATTGTTATGGTATGGAATGATCAGCCAAAACAAAGGATTGTTTGCAATACATCACATCTCATACACAGTCTGAAGTGTTTTGACATAGAGGAAATTACTTGTTTGCTTGTTAAATCAAATTATGACAGATGCTCCGATGGTATTGATCGAGTTGGGATGCAGCATTCGTACATAAGGCCACACAATTGGCATCCTATGTGTACAGGTTTTATTTCAAAATGCAAGGTCAATGACTGCATTCATGTATGCATGACGCGATGGTATTAAAGTAGCATTAATCAATTTGCAATAGTTTATGTAGTAAACCACAGCGGTGTTCTACAGGCAGAACGTCCGTCTCACATGCGGACGGTTGTTGGTTCGATTCCTCACCAGGTCATACCAAAGACTAGAAATATCGCACAAGAAGCTTCCTCTCTTAGCGCTCAACAGCATTAAGAAGAAAGTTCGAGTCATAACGACCGGGTATCAGTATTATATGACTGGGTGAGATAGCATACCATGTGCTTTATTAAAAGGTGTATATAAGTTTAACATACAAGTACGTATTGATAAAATAGACGTGGTCATTGTTATCATTAATATTCTTTCTTATTCAAGAACAAATTTTAAGAAAATTGCTTTTATACTGTTTGGGAAAATACATAAAATGCAGATGGCGGGTTACGTGTAACTGTCACGTTCAGTATACATATGACGTGCCTCTCTTCCCACTAGTACCAAGACGACAACAAAAATAGGACGTATAGTTTCCTTTCATTGTAGCTTGTTATCAAGGGGTCTGTTGCGTATGTCATATTCATTTAATGCATTTTTAAACAAGTAATAGTTTGTTTTATGTACAAAATATAATTTAATTAAAGTAATGCATCACATCAGTAAATATTGTTATAATTTCACATGTATGTATGTATGTATGTATGTATGTATGTGTGTGTGTGTGTGTGTGTGTGTGTGTGTCTGTCTGTCTGTCTGTCTGTCTGTCTGTCTGTCTGTCGCTCGATCTATCGATCTATCGATCGATGCCAGTCACGCTCAGTGTTAAGCAACACGGCAGGTTGGTTGGTGGCAATTGGTATGTATCAAGCTAACAAAAAAACACAAGTAAATCTATGCAAAGTCGCTATAATATATAAAGTTATATACAAAGTGTAAGGGGTAGCTGTCAAAAAAAGAATTGACAGTCTACTCCGTTCAAGTCTAGAACTGAACTCGCTGATAATCTCCAGGAACACAGTCTCACATGAAAACGAATTTCATAATTGGATGATCCTTGAAAAGATGGTGAATTTCAGTGAATCGCTATAGGCGAGGGATCTCCAATACTGAAAAGGGTGGGATGAGGTTGACGTTGAGGATCGCTGGGATTTGATATGGGACAGATAATTGTCCTTGTCAATAGAGACAAAACCGTGATGTATTTTAAAAAAAAACAAGATTGTTGATATCCCTACGACGTTGGTGGGTTGGTATTTCAGTTCCTCTACGTCGCTTTTATTCTCCAACGTTTACAACACCATCAGGCCGCTGTACTCTGCACAATTTCTATAATCAAAACTTAAATTAAGATAAAAAAGCTCATTCACGTGTAGCTAAAATAATTGCCAGGTATTGAATTTATATTAACACAATTTTAAACTAACTAACTAACTAACTAACTAACTAACTAACTAACTTTTGTAAAAATAGATAAATAAATATAAATAAAATTGATAAATAAATAAATAAATAAATAAATAAATAAATAAATTAATTAATGAATTAATGAATTAATAAACGAATGAATGAATGAATGAATGAATGAATGAATGAATGAATGAATGAATGAATGGATGGATGAATGGATGGATGGATGGATGGATGGATGGATGGATGGATGGATGGATGGATGAATTAATGAATGAATCAATGAATAGATAAATAAATAAATAAATAAATAAATAAATAAATAAATAAATAAATAAATAAATAAAAAATTCAGGTGAAACTTATTTTAAAAAAGAAGATTGAAAATAAGATATGCTTCCAACAGAGAAAGAGTAGTATGCAACGAACAGAGCCACCATAACAGCAGAAGTATAATCAAAGGAAAGAAAAAAATCCTAAACTGTACGATATATATACAAAGAAGAAATGTAATTGAATTATCAAAACAATATATGACTCTGTTTTGCCTTTTCTTATTAAAACTAGTAGAAACATCATGTTAAAACCGTCTATATTAGTAACGAATACAATATTACAAAGAAATAGTCAGTTATTAATCGCCGCACATTTTATTCCAGATAAACAAAAGGAACGAGTTATGAAGTATAAATGGGTCGTTTATCATATACGTTTATTTTACAACAAAATGTCTGTGTGTTGTGCGGCGGCCGTAAACAATGGCCCCGTACTGGTACAATGGTAATTTTTGACTTATCGGATTGTGAATTTCAAAATAGTTGTTACAGGCTTATTTCTGTCTGGATTTAAACGATATTTTCTGAAAATATGCTTCATGAATTTATTCATTAGCTTGTTGATCTTGACGAAATATTAATAAATCCAGATGACCGATTATGAAAGTTGAGTACTGTAGGTCTCACTACACCGTTGAACTCTGTTCTTTGTTCTTTATAAAATAAGGTCAAGGATTTCCATGGTAACAATTAATTTCCATATAAATTTTATTATTTGTAAGTATTTTGTCCCCATAGCACTAATGTATTCGCACATACAAATGCACAGTAACTTGTAGATTGACCAGATCGTTATAAGACAGTACAGTGACATCATAAGATTTTTTTTTTTTTATAAAAAGAAGCAAAGAACAAAATTCACCTGTGCAGTGAGACCTATACGTTTACTCGTAATGTAAATATGTTTTCATTTTTTAAATTCATTATTCAAACTGGAACATTGAACACCTCAACCGAAACGTTAAAAGTTTGCGTTATTCAATGCAGCAAGTAATGAACACATCCGGCTATGCAAAAATATAAATATCACGTTGGTTGTGTTCCTTTTTAATGCAAGGTAACTTCAGCATTTACCATTACCGAATCACAGTGCAGTTGTTGCCCCTGAGTTAGCAGTCTCTCGACGGAAGGCGTCTTATATACAGCGTACTATATTCGATTGTAATAAACTCGTATTATATGTTGCGTAGGCAAAACAAATTGAAATGTTATTGAAAATGTCTGTTTCTATGATTGCGAATTTCTGCCACAGTCTTATTACGAAAGAAATGGGTGGATAGATTTTTTTATCAAAATCAGAGAGTACATATGAGTATGGTATTCATTTTCTTTGTTTGATATATGCATATATTTACCCGAGCAAGATACTAGATACACACGTTTATTTTTAGCCGGTTACATATATAACACGGACAACATTAGCTATTTATAGATATTGACCGACACTAACATAATTAGCACATCATAATTATTACATAATACAATTATTACAATTAAGTGTTTAACATAACACAGTTATTCATTTTTACATTATTAGCACATGTCCATATGTGTGTTTGTGAGTGTGTGCCAGGACATTTGGGTTTAACATAGTATCACAGTAATTCATTTTTACATTATTAGCACATGTCCATATGAGTGTGTGTGTGTGTGTGTGTGTGTGTGTGTGTGAGTGTGTGCCAGGATATTTGGGTTTAACATAGTATCACAGTAATTCATTTTTACATTATTAGCACATGTCCATATGTGTGTGTGTGTGTGTGTGCCAGGACATTTGGGTTTAACATAGTATTATATGTACATCGTGTGTGTTTCCTAAAATGAATTTAAACAAAAATAAAATAAAAAAATCTGATATTCAATATGAATACTAGTGTGGATTATTAAGAAATGTGTTAAAATATACATATTTATTTCTAACCCATGCATTTGCATGATAAAAGGATAGTCCGGCGGGGCTACTTTTATCAACTCCGTTTTGATTCATTACTTGAAGATAAGGGGAAGAAGAGGTTGTGCGAACCCATTAACCAGACCTACACTCCCCAGTATCACCGCTGATACTGACCGTACCAAGGCATCGCATGTGTGTGTGTGTGTGTGTGTGTGTGCGTGTGTGCGTGCCTGCCTGCCAGCCTGCGTATCCGTTCTTCGGTCGGTCGGTCGGTCCGTCCGTCCGTCCGTCCGCCCGCGTGCCCGCGTGCCCGCGTGCCCGTCTGTCCGTCTGTCCGCCTGTCCGTCTGTCTGTCTGTCTGTCTGGATTGCACTTCTTATGATTATTCTATATTGTGTTTATGCTGTTATTGAGACTGTTACCTTTGAATGCTATATTTTCCTGTTGGACATGTATTTTCACTTATACGTAATATATCAAACATTTTGTCCGTCGTCATGATTACTGATATGACCATATGCGCATTATATAAACACATTCGCAGAAAGCATGTTTTCATTAGAGATATCAAATAGCGACTTTTAGGAATCATTCTTCATTCAAACAGACTCCCTCGACGGCCATTTTGATTTTAATCCTGTTTTTGCCGATCAAAAATTTAAACTGATTTTGCACCATTTACGTGTTAAACGTTCCCAATGGCGACGACAAATTCATTTTAGATTATAGTTGACTGAAACAGATGCAATTCACAAACATTTAGTTGCAAATTGATAAATAAATAATGCACAAAAAACTTTACACATTACAGTCACGATAACAAGACGCCCCAATTAACAACTGTTATTGGACAAACTATAACGTTAAAATCAGTAATAAAATATCGAATATATATATAGAATAAGCAGTGTAGTGGAGAGTTTGCTGCAGTTGATGTTGCGGTTTCGATCCTCAGCTAAAGTCGATGCTTCTAAAAAACAACACATATTCTAACCAGGAAACTAACTCGAGAGCGTTTCATATAAACTTTCATTATCTTAGCAATCGAGCTAAAATAAATTAGTAATAACTGAACACTCTACAAATTCAAATATTAAACATTATGCGTCTCGTGATTTTTAGATATGGCCCAATTATAGATACTCAGCATACATCCCATATATAGAAAAGTGTTAGTTCGGTACACGGATTGCGCATACCGAGACGTTATAAAGGGTAAAGTGTAGTTTCCAAAATGTGTTTCAAAGAGAAATATATTTAATAATACATTGCAGATAAATAACAAATTTTGAATGTGATTAACAGAAACATCATAGTTCTATGAAAAGACTAGAAATACTGTATGTTATATATATGCAGTACATCATTAACGTTTTTTTCAGTCATTTATTAAGGAACATGCGGTGATGTCAAATTTTGTCTTCTTCTTTAATAGCAATCACTTTTGAATTCCATTGCACACTGGGCAACCAAATATCCATTAAATGAAATTGTGTTTGCTCTCTTCCTGCTGTCCATATATTTTGTCATCATTGCAATGATGTGTTTGTGTATCTATGGTAGCTTCCTATTTTGACGTTCAGCATTTAAAGGAGATCGGGGCAATGGTCCATGTTACTGTAGAATCGGTGATGTATCACAGAACATGTTGTCTATATAATTTCTTAAGTATTGCTACGGTATGCTGCGCCTTGATTCATGAATTCCCCCCTGTACGTTAGACCAAAACCAACGTTGCTATCAAAGAGAAATAAACACATGGTAAACGAGAATGGTGACAGTAGAGCAGTTTGATTTCCAAATGACTTCAAATGACACACACACACACACACACACACACACACACACACACACACACACACATACATACGGTGCCTTGGGTCGGTAAGTAGCAGCGGAGATACTGGGGAGTATTAACCTGGTTAATGAGAATATAAATCTGATTAAATCTGGATAATTGGAATATAAATCTGGATAATGGGAATATAAATCTGGATAATGGGAATATAAATCTGGTTAATGGGAATATTGATCTGGTTGATGGCAATATAAATCTGGTCAATGTGAATATACATCGGGGTAATAGGAATATAAATCTGGTTAATGGGAATATAAATATGGGTAATAGAATATAAATTTGGTTAATGGGAATATAAATCTGGTCAATGGCAACATAAATTTGGTTAATGGAAATATAAATCTGTGAATATAAATCTGGTAAATGGGAATATAAATCTGGTTAATGTTGATATAAATCTGGTTAATTGAAATATAAATCTGGTTAATGGGAATGTTGATATAAATCTGGTCAATAGGAATATAAATCTGGTTAATGTGAATATAAATCTGGTTAATGTGAATATAAATCTGGTTAATGGGAATATAAATTTGGTTAATGAAAATATAAATCTGGTCAATGGCAACATAAATTTGGTTAATGGAAATATAAATCTGTGAATATAAATCTGGTCAATAGGAATATAAATCTGGTAAATGGGAATATAAATCTGGTTAATGTGAATATAAATCTGGTTAATGTGAATATAAATCTGGTTAATGTGAATATAAATCTGGTTAATGGGAATATAAATCTGGTCAATGGCAACATAAATTTGGTTAATGGGAATATAAATCTGTGAATATAAATCTGGTCAATAGGAATATAAATTTGGTTAATGTGAATATAAATCTGGTTAATGTGAATATAAATCTGGTTAATGGGAATATAAATCTGGTCAATGGCAACATAAATTTGGTTAATGGAAATATAAATCTGTGAATATAAATCTGGTAAATGGGAATATAAATCTGGTTAACGTTGATATAAATCTGGTTAATGTGAATATAAATATGGTTAAAGGGAATGTTGATATAAATCTGGTCAATAGGAATATAAATCTGGTTAATGTGAATATAAATCTGGTTAATGTGAATATAAATCTGGTGAATTGGAATATAAATCTGGTTAATGTGAATATAAATCTGGTGAATTGGAATATAAATCTGGTTAATGGGATTGTTAATACAAATCTGGTCAATAGGAATATAAATCTGGTTAATGTGAATATAAATCTGGTTAATGTGAGTATAAATCTGGTTAATTGGAATATAAATCTGGTTAATGTGAATATAAATCTGGTGAATTGGAATATAAATCTGGTTAATGGGAATGTTAATACAAATCTGGTCAATAGGAATATAAATCTGGTTAATGTGAATATAAATCTGGTTAATGTGAGTATAAATCTGGTTAATTGAAATATAAATCTGGTTAATGGGAATGTTAATATAAATCTGGTCAATAGGAATATAAATCTGGTTAATGGGAATGTTAATATAAATCTGGTTAATGTGAATATAAATCTGGTTAATGGGAATATAAATCTGGTTAATGTGAATATAAATCTGGTTAATGGGAATGTTAAAATGGTTAATGGGAATATAAATATGGTTAATGGTAATATAAATCTGGTAAATGGGAGTACAAATCTGGTTAATGTGAATATTAATCTGGTTAATTGGAATATAAATCTGGTTAACTGGTCACCAAATCTCACCCTTCAAGCTGGCTTTAATAAAACTATTTTGAAACCAATTACTTCCATGATGTTTTGAAAGATAGGCGAGCTTCCCTGAACATCTCGAGCAGTTCAACTATTTATCTGTCTCAAAATGATAACTGAACTCATTCCAATTTAACTGACCACACAGTCATACGAGTTATTTAGTCATTAAAAAAGGAAAAGTTAGAAAATTTAAAAGTTTGAGATTAAGAAAATCTCAAGTTGAGATGTATAATGAAACTGGGACCTGTTGTCAGTTTCACTAAATAATAAACCATAAATCATAAACTCATGACACGTTGATTGCCCACACATAATTAAAGTTGGAACGCATTAGTAAATGATAAAATGCAAAATGAAAAAATAACATTTCAAAAAATTAAGTTGATGAAAACCTCAAGCTGAGATGTTTAGTGAAACTGCGACCGGATAAATAAACTGAGTTTGTCGAACGTGTTGATTTTCAAATAAGTGTCTCTTCAATACCTTTTCAGTGAAGTTTCGTTTTGTAACTTTAAGATGACGCTGATATTTCATATTCCATCTCCTGGCACCAAGAAAAGTCACACAAAGTAACAAAAAAAAAAACAAACAAAAAAAAAAACAACAAAAAACAGACATGTCACTACCTTATAACGGACGAGTATTCCCCGGTGTGTCACCGGACGTAAATTATGTCAGAATTCCGTGAGGAAACAATATTAATAACCGAAAATACCAACAAATAATAAGAGTAGAATTCAATAGGGAAATTGTTCCAAAAAAGATTATACAATATTGAAATAGGCACGCAATGTCAACAATAAATATTCTGTATTTAACAAACCATTTGAAGGTCTTACATAATATCGTTGTGTCGACTGATAAGACAGCATAATAATAGAAGTACCGATGCTGTTGTTTACTTCACATACAAAAAACAAAACAGTTTACAGTGTTCTTCTTTTTTTTAAAAAAATAAGAAAGTTTTGCAACAAAATGTCTAGCTAGAGTCTCCTTTGACGGAAGGAGTCATTTTTTTTTAATATTTTGATATTGGCTTGCTATGCTGGAGAAGAAGACTCCAACTACAGAATTTCTAGTACACTATACGTATACAAAGATTGTTAAAAAAATACAAAAAGGAATTGATTGATCTATTGAATATTTAGCGTCTGTTTTATGCCATCGAGAGCTAACAGACGACCAGTTAACCTAACCACTGTTTCCTTGGATCCTGAAAGGTTAACCAGTACTTGAGTACACCCAATCTCCGCAACTAACTTATCCACTTGAATCAGCGATGAGAGACGAATTATAATGAGACACAATGTCGTATATCAATCATCACGAAAACTGTTGCCGGGCGGGGATTCGAACTCACAACCCCTGGATTGATAATCACACGCGTAACCGACTGAACTAATCGTGTCTTAAAGTTATTAAACGATTTTGCAGTTTAAACCCTTAAATCAAAACGTTCAATTGTAGTTTATAGTTAACCCCATCTCCGCAAGTAACTGATAACTATCTCATTTGAATTAGCGGTGAGAGACGAATGCTAATGAGACACAATGTCGTACATCAATCATCACGGAGACTGTTACCAGGCGGGGATTCGAACTCACGACCCCTGGATTAATAGTCAGACGCGCTACCGACTGTGCTAATCTGGCCCGGCTTTTTTGCAGAGATTTTTGCAGAGAGAAATTTCTGCAGAGAATACTGAAGTAATTGTTATGCAATTGATAATTTAATCATTGTTATATTTTAAGTAGCATTTACAAATAATCAATATAAAACGCTTGTACATAGAAAAAATATCTAAAACATGTAATATTTGAAAATACTAAACATTTACGTTTTATATAATTAGATTTTATTTCCACTTCGCCGTATAGAAACTGGTATTAAATGACTTTAACATCATAATATGAAATAGGTAAAACCTAAATGGCGAGCGAAAAGGTAGATGTCAAACACAGTTTTCCATTAGTTGTTGGTTAGTAAAAAAAGAGAGAATAAAAATAAGGGGAAAAGATATTGCAATTACTAGGGTAATAATTAAGAACAATACTTACATTGCTGGCAGTTCTTGGTTTACAAATGAGGTCAAAACATCATGCTCTTACAGTGGGTATATTGTTCATGAGTGTTTGTGCTGGCGTATCATAAAAAGCGTTGTATGTAATTAAAACAGTCAGATAATGCATAGTTATTAAAGTATATATATATATGTTTATATAAATATTAGCTTTTTGACATTAGGATTTTTGCACATAACAGGAGTTGTTGGATCTAAAGAGCAAAAATCATCTGTATATGTGTATTATGTTATACTAAGGCGTACATTTAAGCAACTTATACTATGGTTTAAAACATATATCATACCGTTAGTTGAAAGGTTAGCGATTGTCATATCACCCACCTAAATTAACAATACAAGTTTGCTTTTGAAATATGGACGCACTTCACAAAGTTATTGACACCGGTAAACAAAGTTATCACGTCCTTTTAAAAGCCCATGTGTCAGCAGACATATCATCATTGTCTTCATGGTCCGAGTCTGTAAGTGTAATTTCACAATCTGCAATTTTTGAAACAATTGTGCAACATATAATGTTATACCACTTTGTATCCAACTCGTGTTTTGCATGTACTCCATCATACATGTTGGAGTAGCAAAATTTGGTTATATTTTTTTATTTTGACCGTGTTTTCCTCTTTTTTAACTGATGTTTTCATTATGTTCCTGTGGAGTCTGACAGTGTTAACACAATGCTCTGTATTAATTTTACATATTTCTTGATTTATAGTCATAATGTCTTTTTTCTAAAATTATCTGTTGTTGTATTTCCACAGTTGTTAGGTTTGTTTCTGAAAAGATGCATATTTTTTAATAGAGGCACTTGGAATTGTTGCAAGAAAAAGTGTTGTTGTGTCATGTCTGAGTTTCCTGGAAATTTCATGTAATTCTGTTATAAATGTTTGGACTTTATTTGTTGAATTATATGTAATGTATGTTCCATTACTGCAGGTCACTTTTTCTGTCAAATTACAAAGGCCAGCTGCTATCAAAATGACTGTTTGCTCATCAGGATAAGAAGCCATTTTATTTTGAACAGCATGATAGACCTGTGATATTTTACCACCAGAAATGACAATCAAAGATACATGATCGTGATCAGGAAAATCCGAAATGGATAAAATTTGCTTATACGTTCATGCAAATACCTCCCTCTCGAATCTGTTCCAATAATTATATGGTGATTCATGCTGTAAATGAATAAAAAAAGAAAAGATATTACGAATATGTTTTTGATACAACTGTCATGGTAATTAAAATATTTGTGTGTGTGTTTATTGATTCAAAATGAATGTTAGATGCATTAACGTTTTGATAAGCGCTTGAGGCCGATTTTTCTTGTTAAGTTAAACTTTTGGTTGATTTGTTCAGAGACATGCGTCTACGTCTCTGAGTCTCTTATTGGTTTAGTTCGTTTGCTATGGGCATTGGTAACAAAATTTGAAAATGACAATTGCCAAGCAACAGATTAATTGGCAATATTTCATCATTTTCAATTTGTGGTGGTTCATATGTACAAAGTGTAAAAGTTTCTCTTGCAAATTTCAGCCAAACTTTAATTTTGCAGTTGTACAGAAGTGGTGCCGCCTCAATTCCACAAGCTGTGGCCCATTAATTCAGTTTCAACATTGAGGTCCAATAGGATATTTTGGTTATTGACAGACTATTATAAAGTATTGCTTTTTCTCCCACTGTTCCAGTTAAGGTATGTATTGCTGCAGATTGCATACCTGTGCTGCCTTGCGACTCAGAGGGAAACATCCCAACTGTAGACTCTACATTTAACCGAGACAGTGAAAAAAAACAATTTCCATCCCCAGGTACTTTTTTTACAACAATTTATTGTCCATCAATATCAAGTCCAGGAGGAAACCGATGTTCTTTGTGGTTAATATCATAGTTCCTATTTTACTTCTGTCCGTTATAAATGCTTTAGTTTTCATTCTCCCGCCAGAATCCGGAGAGCGTATATCGTTCTCGGTAACAATCTTGCTTGCTTTGTCTGTTTTCTTGACTCTCGTTTGTGACAATCTTCCGAAGACATATTTTGTCGTATTATTTAATATTTAGTCTCGTCACGTTTATAAGTGTGGTGGTCTGAATCCCCGTCTTTACTCTAAACCTCCTGATATCCCAGGTTGGTGTGTTTCTGTAACACATGTGCTGAAGTGCAAATGTGGGACTAAAACTGGCGATATCGATCGTGATGACATAATTTCGACGATTGGACAAAACGATAACGTGGTCAGTATTAATACGTGTAAAGCAAGCTTACATGGCGATGTAAAAGGAGACGCAAATTACAAACATAACATTGATATAAAGTGGCGGGAAGTCAGTTTAAAACATTTTAATTCCCCACTAGGTTTATTGGTATTGTAATGTCTAATTGATAGAAGACATCAGCATCTACAATCCAAGGTCTTCACTTGTACAAGATTTACAAAACACTGCCCCTGACCAAATATATCTGATATATATTCGTTGTAATTTCTGCCAGGTGCTTTTATACTTTATACCTTTAAAAGCTTTTAGTTGTATATGCATTTGAACGTTTCTTTGTCTAGATTTTGCATCATAGTCATAATGTGACAGCTATAGACATCATGTTCGGCAGAGAAAACAATGGGATTTATATTAATTTATTTAAGCTCGATTGCGGTGAAAGCTGGGGATCGAACCCGCAACCTCTGGTGAATTCGGCCAACACTCTATCCATCCATTACGCTACCGCCTCTGGTCTGAGACCCTGAGAAAACAATGGTATTCTACAATGGCATTCCAAGTATGTCAACTTGAATTATATTTACATTATTTACCATTGCCATTGTTTTAACGATAATAGTCAGTGATTATCGTTATCCAGTTTGTTGGCCAATATAAATATTTACAAATACTACTGTATGTTAATGCTGGTTAAGCAACGGCTATGTGTTGTGTTCCTGAGCAAGACACTTCTCCGCATATGCTTAGTACTGGTTCTACACAGGAAGACTTCGAGCGTGATTTATCTAAGTTGTAAGAACTTGTTTCACAATCGAAGTAAAATATATAAGTTTAAACTATAAGCAATGTATTGAATGACCTACCTGATAGAGGTTGGAAGGCTATTTTAAAACATACTCTGTCTAAGGAACATACAATATTTTAACTTGTATAACATAGCTCCAGCCTTAAAGTGTTTATCAATGCCTTTGTTTTGAACAATAAGGTTGGGAAATGTCGTCATTGCGTCTGCCGATATAGATATTAAGAAAGTTCGTTTTCTGTTAATGGCGGTTAAGCACTCAGCTGATAGAGACTAAACACTTGCATCGATCTGTCAAATGACCTGTCAGTGTTGAACTGTTCTTACATATATTTGGTAATACAGTTAAATATGTTTATTTATGTCTCTGAAGTATTCATAGTTTAATTTCATAAACAAAATAAAAAATGTACACAACGATCATATGAAGACACCGATTAATAAATCTAACATAACATTACCTCGGCCAATTTGCCTCGGTTAAGTCGCGTTTCGAAGCTTCATATGATTGATGTTCTATTAATAGAAGGATACAAACAAAGGTCGTCCTAAAATAGTTCCATAGATAAGTTCCCTATCGCCGATTGTTCTAATTTAATTTGGATATATAAACCAGTTAGCATGGAACTAGTCTCAGTACTTCGTAATTTTGTTATAGAATATTTGATGAATTAATTATTCTTTTCGTATTCATTTATTTGATAAGCCGATTGCCGCCGTTTGGGCGACAAACATTTTATTGTACATTTCACTAAGCTAAGCAATATTATTTTGTTTATTACAGTACTCAGTAAACGACTGTTCTTTTTAAATAGATTCAATAAAACAAAAAAATGTGTCCATAAATGCAATAATTTCTTTGCACATATCTAGTAATAGTTCTTTTCATATTTTTTAAATTTTTGTTTGCATAATTCAACTCGGAGATTGAACCTTTATTTTAGATAAACAATATATACATGTATAGTATATATATATTGATGTACTGAGCGTCAACACTTTTTTGAAATGCATAAATCAACTTCGAGATTGAACTTTGCAAATATTTGCCAACTCGGAGATTAACTTTCTGTGAAATATATCATAATTTAATTTGGCTTTTTAATAATGTATTTTAAATGTAAAAGTCAGCTCTGAGATAATGGTTGAACTTTTTCAGGGAGATATTTTATAAAATATGGTAAAAGCATCTAGATAATATATTACAATAATAACTGTAGGATATCATATCTCTTTCTGTGTTACGTTTTCATATCTCTTTCTGTATTGCATTTTCATACCTCTTGAGTGCATAAGATCAGAAATAATGACGGCACTTGATATTGTGATTAACATTTAGCTAAAGTATTTAAAGATAGTATAGATATTTAAAACGGTGGTCGTGATTGATAGGTTAAGTGTATCAAATTTATGCTCAACAAAATATGTTAAGGATCATGCCCTATATAATTTCTACTGGACTAAAAATAATACTGTCCTATTGATATACTTACAAAAGGTTATTGTAAACAATTTCTGCACCTTGCTTAACTTATTAATAAGCTTTAGCCGATTCTTTAAAATAATTTTGAGTAAAATTTTATCCTAATATTAGTTTTCTTGTATCGGGGTAATACATTGATTATATGGTCAATAAATATGCATAATTGGAAAATTAAATCTGATGTTAGGTGCATGATTTAGAAAATTGTTTTTCACACAAAAAATGTCTACATTTTATTTTGGAGAGTTTCGGAAATTGGAAAATGGTCCAGTTCAACCGGGTGTTGTGAAAACAGTTGTTACAATTAAGTTTTAAAAGAAAATATAACATATTGAAAAATATAAATTTTGAGAAAAAAAAAATCATTTGTTTTAAAAATTGCGTTTAATGTAAATAATGCAAATTAAAATAAAGATCTTTTTTTGTTAATATTGTTCTTGGATATATTACTAATATTTGTTATAACATTATTATTGCATAAAGTATCAGAGCAGCTCTAAATTTGTTTTTGATATTTATACATAAACTATTTTAATGTAATACTTATGGAAAATACTTATTTTGTGGAGTTTATATTATAGGATTTTAAAAACTGAGCCATATTTTTCTAAAATTTCTAAAACTTATTAACTTAACCCTTTTGTTATGAAAGCGGCGTCTGCGACATCAAGTTGAAGAAATGGCAGTTTGATACTAGTGAATAATTACGGTTCTACAGAAAATTAAAGAAAATTTTATTTAAACTTTAACCTTACTTAATGGGTCTGGTACCCAGCTCTCCCGATTGGGTCCGTTACATAGCAACCCCATTTGAACACATTTGAGCAAGACGATTGGTCAGTTTGAATGACGTCACAGTTTAGTATGCGTTCAATAGTTATGAATTCAGGGAATTACCTGCTTTTTTATAGGGATAAATAGGCATAGGGCCCGTTTCACTTTATAAGCCTTTAGAATCTCGTACGAACAAATTTTGACATATAGGAACGTTTTATTTGCGCAGTTTATTCGCAATTTTTACAAAAAAAAACTTTTAATAAGGCCTACAAATTATTGTAAAATAAATAAGCGACGCAATAAGTGAATTTCCCGTCTTTTTTGCATAACTTCCAATATTACACTAAGACGTTCGCAAACTTACTGGCGTCTGATTTGAATGATATCGGGGATTGGGATGAACCACGTCTGAAAGGAAATCCATAGTTTACTTCTTGTCAGTTGCCATGAACTTTACACTGCAACAGTATGCTATACCACACTCCTTAAACCTTTAACACTCGTATATTTATATAAAAAAGTGTGTGTTACTGTAGTTTAGTAGATTAAAAATTCTCTAACTGAATGACGTTTGCTGTTTCATGTTGTTGTTTCAGATTGTAAACTAAGAACAAACGCTCTGTAACAAATCGACCTCAAGAATGTGTAAATTTCGCCATCACTGGTCCGTTCATAATTCCGACTGACGAAACACCCTCTTAAACGCCATTTTACAGGGAGCCAAATGAAAGGAAATGACAAAATGAAATATTTGACGCCGCGCTAAGTATTAAAATAAAGACGTTGAAACTCAATCCTGGTAAAATATATATAGGTACAAATATATATAGGTACAAATATATATAGGTACAATATATATATATATATATATAGGTAAAATATATATTGGTAAAATACTTATAGGTACAAATATATATAGGTACAAATATATATGGGTGAAATATATATAGGTACAAATATATATATATAGGTACAAATATATATAAATATATATAATATATATAGGTACAAATATATATAGGTACAAATATATATAGGTAGAATATATATAAATATATATAGGTACAAATATATATAGGTACAAATATATATATATAGGTAAAATATATATAGGTACAAATATATATAGGTAGAATATATATATATATATATATAGGTACAAATATATATAGGTAAAATATATATATATAGGTACAAATATATATAGGTACAAATAAAAAATAGGCTTTAAACTTTTACAATAACCAATCAATATACTACGTTAAAGGCAACAAAGCATTACAGAATAGTCATGCGTAACATAAGCTGTACTTGGTGAAAACGAATAATAATTGAGCATACTTCACAAAGTGCTACAACACATGAGATAGAGAGACAGCCATACAAATAGTCATACAGATGGACGGACGAACGGACTGACAAATAATCGGGCGGACGGACAGATAGCGGACGAATTGGCGGACGAACGGAAATATGGGCTTCGGACGGACGGATGGACAAACGGACGGTTCATTCAATGTGTGATCATATTTAATCTAACTTGGTGAATGTTATGAATAGTTTTTGAATATACATCCCATAGGGCTATATGTACCATACATCAGACGGACTGTACTGTACTGACCAATGTGTTGTGAGGCATTTCCCAAAATGTTAGAAAACGGGGAGTCAAAATCTTCTGAGGTGGGGTGGGGGTCATAATTTTAGACAACTTCCCGACATCAAATAATGACCTGGAGTCATTAACCAACGGGAGTCAAAATATGTTTCGTTACACCGATATGTCGGAAAGTACCTCGGCATTGGGCGTGCAAGAGCTGAGTTATACGGAAAATACCGAACGATGAATCGGCACTGACATGATGTCTTTTATTTTTCAAAATTCCAATCAGCTATAAAGCCCGCGAGGAAACAAATTTATATACATGGTAACAGTGAAGAACAGTGTAATATTGAACAAAACCATCATACAAAATACACATATATGTTCTTAACGGCATTCATCCAGTAGTTAAATGTTTGAGTATTAATAAATATTCAAAATATTAACTTAAATTACAGATTTTTTTTTTTTTAATTTTTTATTGCTGTTTAGCTTCAATTATACAGATATTCTGCAATTTAAATTAGAATTTACCAAAAATGTAAAAATACAATAAGAAATAATTAATATTTTATCCATACACTATTACAATCACTATTTATCAAAATTGTTATTATTGATATATTACTTCCATGTAAAATTAAACTATTTAGGTCTAGGAAAAACAGCGTGTGATGTTTCATTAAAAGTTCTATACAATTCAAACTACAATACAATAGTTTTCAATATTAAAAACATTAAATGACATATCATAGATATTTACATTCTACAAATGGACAGTTTTATAAACTAATAATTCCAATCTCATTATCATATATGTATTTAAAGCATTTTCATTGGACAACGTCAACTTTTTAAAGACTTTTATTTTTCGGTAAAACCCTTGAACCGAAATACTTTTACGTTTCTCGCGCAAACAAAGAAGCATCGACATTTTGATGGTCGGTTTAACACTATACGAACTTAAATGACGTTCACAACTGTTCCACGCGTTTTTTAATAATAAAACACAACGAAAACATATGTTAGATCTGGTCCTAGCTGTTTTCTTCGGGTTATTGTTTTATTGATTTCTTTGGTTCAGCGATTTAACTAGGCGTCACAATCAGACCATAAGTTGTTTTGAGAAACAATGAAGTAAGTCATAAAATGTTCAGATTTGAGATGTATAGTGTACCATTGAACACAACCCTGGTTTACCGAACGTGAATGCTAGTCGTTGACAAAAATTTCCACAGGAAAAATTAAATAAAAACATGTACATGTAGATCTAGTTGAAGTTAGAAGAAGACGATCGTGAGACTATGTAAATACACAAACCTTGCTCGTAAAAGTCGTTTAAAACGTTCCAAATTCGGATTCTCCATCAATGAGCGTGAATTTATATGACCTTCGTAAATATTTACACATTTTTTAAAAACAAGCGTGTAGACAAAAACTAAACAAATACGCCAGCGTCTACATATATATACACACACACTGCGTGGGTATTTCCTGGAATTATTGAATTTTTATTTGTCTAAATCGAGAGATAAAAGGCGGGTGTTTAATTTTTTCACCGTAATATATTTCGTCGTTTTACCATAACAGAGTTCATCTGATAATGGAAACAATTATAGCCGTTACGATATTATTGGATATTAGATCTAGAGAATTTTATGTCAACCAGGACAGAGGTGATGTATTCTTACGCGTTTACTTTGTAGCGTATACTTATTTATTTTTTTATTCACTTGAGGAGTCTCAAATTAAATATAATCATCAGGATTGGAATTATAAGGTTTAAATTCATTTTTTTTCTGTTTTTTATGCATGTGTACAGAATGTCAAATCACGCACAAATCTGACATAAAGTCATTCGGACTTTATTTGATTTGTGCGTGATTCGACATTCTTTACACATGCATAAAAAACAGAAAAAATGAATTTAATCCTATACACTTAACAACTTGTCCAAAGTTAAGTAACTCAGCCTAACCTTAATATTGCTTTACATTATTCTGTCTTTGGTAGCGTAATTTCAAAATGAACTTAAATATTTCCAGCATATAATCGAATATTTAATATAATAAGTGACTATATATTTACAGACAAAGTCTCGATATCATATAAAACTTCTACGATTACCAGTTAACCTAGCTTTAACTACACTAACTACGCAACTCCGGTAGCCGGAAAATAATTATTGCGAATGTACATAATCCAGACAGTCTCCTGTATTGAAACATGTGAGCGTGAACATAGTTATACATATTATAATGGAATTTGGTATTTATGTGTTGTTTTCAAGGACATATCCAATTAGATGGTAAGAATCAATTGCGAAATAACATGTCATGGGTATATTACTCTCCTCCATCAATAAATCACGTGATATATATATTACAATATATAGGTTCTGTTTTGCTGACGATCTATAAAGTTTCTTCTTTGGTGTATTATTCCGTCGCAGTAACACATACAGTCGACAACACAAGCTATTCCGAAAAACATAATTGGATGCCAATAGTGATTTCTGAACAGTTTCTGTATAATTACGTACTGACGACCGGGACACGGCGTTATGTGGTTTTGTCGCCTTAGCCCAGCTGCATGACGTAATCAGTATTTAAATAGAAGGACAGAATCAATATTGGAAAATAGATGTTTGTTATTTATAATTGTGTGATAAATTTGAGAAATAATGCCGAAATTCCCGATTGAATTGTTTTATTTCGTTATTTTCATCGAAGTGTCTCGTTTTCTTTTCCTGCAGGTTTGTTTACCGCTTTCATTTTAAAATATCAATCTCCGTTTTATAACTTAAAAAATGAATTTACATAATATTATGATCGAGCTATAACGATACGTCACCGATAAGCATGATCTAGCGTACTATTTTAAAATATTAAGTAGATCATGTAAGTTTGTATTATATTTTTATTTTGCTTTTTTTCACCAACATCCTACTTACCGACTTACAAATTTAACTAAATTATGACTGGTAAGTCTATTATGTAATCAATATCGATGTTATACTATGCACTTTTACTGGAACCAGTCTAAAATCATGATCACCTGTATGCTTTTCCTATATTTAAGTTCTGAAGTATTTCGGTTTATGTTGGTGAAACAAGAGGCATGTCACTTCGGTAAAATAAATATGTAATTTTAGTATTTTACCTTATTTGACAACCAATGGAATGACTTTCAAAATTGTGTCTTTTTTTTACTTGTTTAAACAGACTACAAAATAATTCAATTATTAAGTTCGTTCTTAATTATTAAGAAGTTGGTCATCACTGCGCACGCGTGAATGGCATTGCATAGATTTCGCCCCTGATTTAATTCTGAACGAGTCATGTACAAACTACAAAACCGCGCGATCTATGCTTAGAAACAGCCTAAGCAAACACCAACTTTCAAACGTCAATCATCTAAGAGTTCATCGTAGCTCCACTCGCAGTCATTAGCCCTTCCCAACAACATATTATTCAAGATGGCAATACAAAATATTCATATAGGAAAAAGAAGAAAAAAGAAATAGGGTACATTGTTTAAATATACGCACCCGATGTTCACCTTAAATGAAGTGCTCCTTTGTGAGGTGAATACTAAAACTTATTATGATATATTGGTTATCAAAACGTTAAGTGACATTAATAGATGTTTGACATTCTAAATACAAAAACGTTTATAACATCTGAGATATAATCACTACCACGTAGCTAGGTTTTAACACTTACAGGATGAAGATTACGTGTAGCAAGGAAAAGACGAAGTCGGTCATTTGAAAAAGAAGGTCATAGCATGAAAAAGTGTTCTGCGTCTTTTTCTATGCCCACATCTTTCACGTGTTGACCTTTTCTTTTTAATTTTTTAACACAGAAATCATTATTAAGTTTACTGCAACACTTTTTTTGAACGAAAATAAATTATAGAAACTCTACGAGGACCTGTTAAATAAAAACATGGTACTGTTAAATGAAAACATGGTATTTTGGTCAAGAGAGACTATGGTAATCTTCACAGTGGGTTACTTCGGATTATACAGGTATATTCAAATTTAATAAGTTCAAATTATTTTTTTTCTACATATATGTAGAAAGGAAGTTGAAAATACATTTCTAAGACAAAAAAAAATATGTGGGCTTTCTGTTACTAATTTCAGCGATACGAATCAAACACAATAATAGGCAATTTGAAAATGATCTGGTAACAATGTGCGTATTTATGTAAATTGTCGAGGTAGACCGATTGTAGGTTTTAACCAGTCAGAAATCTTAAATCAGAATCCCGTTATATTTTATTTTTTAGAATAAAAGAATTGCAAAAAAACGTTTTTGTTTAGAAATGCAAATGCTTAAAGCAAATCAAGACTATTGACTCAAGCGTCCGTGTAATGTAAAACCATTGTAATGCATAGACAACAAATGACTGATTCTTTAGACATCACTGCGTTTCCATAGTTTTACTCAACGGATGAAATTTGATCTATTAAAACATGTCTGAAGGTTATTCATCAAACATCGGTATTCATTATCGTGATTTATCTTACAAAGTATCTGTGACAAAACGATTGCTTTTGTGTCGTAATAACATATGTCGTGTTTTATTTACTATAATGGTATGGCAAAAGAATGTGGTCTGTGCATGCAGTTATCCCATATACTGTAAAAATTTAAAATGTACAAAAATAACTGGGTACAGTCAATAGTCAAACGCAAATCGAGCAATAATTTTAACGAAGACATGGTTAGTTTTAATACATCTTCACTTAACCCTGCTTCTTAAAAATTATATTACTGCATCCAATGTGTCCCCCCCCCCCAGATGACGTCACTAGCTCCGTTTGATATATGTGCTAAGACACATCACTAACCGATTTTGGTTAGTTATTATAGCACGTAGCGGTTAAAAGGTATGGACTTCTTTGTAACAGAAATGATTTAACAAAGTGTATATTATATTATATTATATTTCCATGAAATAAATGTTAATAAACTTCAAATAAACATTTTAAATGAAGATATGTATATTTCCAAATGGTATAGAGTTTATGAATTTTAATAAACATATAAACTTCGCCTTGAATCATTTTCATACCGGACATATTGATGACTTTTGCAAGTTTTCTGTAAGACACAACAGTGGATTCACGAAACCAAATTGCTTGCTTGAATGCTGTTTCAGAATCACAAGATTTCATTGCTGTACTCCTGACATGTTACAGAAATATTTCGATATAAAATAGTTCTATTGAAATCAAATCCCAGAGTTCATGCGTTGGGAGACAGGTCAGTGCGTAAACACCACCTTGTGGTAACAAAAATGATCTACATTATTCAAATAATTGCAATATATTGTTAGTTTGTCGAAGGTAAATGTCGGCATAACAACTTATATCGATCGCTGATTAATTATCGACATATTTGATTAACATCCCGTGTCAGGTCAATTTGATGACGGCAATATTACAATTTTATTGTCTTTCTTATGTAAAAATAAAAGAAGGCCGAGTAGTTTCCTATCAAAGTGCACTGTGGGAAGACTATTATACCAGTATTCTGATCCAGACATTTCGATCATTTGTTGACAAAATATGTTTCAAACCTATCAATAAAATCCAAAATTAATCCTGTTAGTGTACGTAATTAAAGTGGTATTGTTTTAATGGCATAAGTGAACAATTACTAATCTACTTTTTATTGTCGCCCAAACACTCAACAGAGAAAATAGAAAACATTATCTATTTGATGCAACCCGTTAAAAATATTGCACAAAATAAAGTATTAAGACACCTTTTTCGTACAGTATATACATAATGTTTAAAGTCATCCTGGGTAGAACCACTCCAAGCGCATTCGGATAAAGTGTTTTGCGAAAGGACACCACAATTTGGTTGTGGAAATGGATCGAACCCATGACCAGCAAATCCTATGTCCAATGCTCTAAAACTTCACCACGTGTTCATAATTTGTAAGAGCATTAGTTAGAAGACATGTTTATTAGAAAATGTTATAATTTCAACCCAAAAACGTATTTGTTGAACAAGCCATATCTATATGTTTCCTGGAATTAAATAAGAAAGCCGACTCCTCACTAGCGTATATTTATGGTTGCCATATTGCGTGATCGTAACAATATAGCATAATGTCATTGGGCGACAAATTCCCAACAGTGTTTCTTCTTGTTATTAGTTTATATTCCCGATAAGTGATACATCCCTGGCACGAAATTCTGGCGTAATATGTGGTAGCGACAATTCGAGAAGGCAACTATCTGGATAAACATCGAGGAAAGTAAGGTTTCAAAAGTAAAACTGATGTCATGTTGAAAAGAGATTGTCGAAATATTATCGATATGCTTATATGTATGTTTGTTAAGATCTTGATAACTCCAAAAGCAAAACTGATTTAATGGGCCAATGACAAAGTTAGAATTCTAATGGTATGATTACATGTTGTTAAGCTTCGTAGACAGTAAGGTTCCAAAAGCAAAACTGATTTAATGTGGCAATGACAAAGTAAGAATTGTAATGGTATTATTACATGTATATTGGTTATTATCTGGATTAACATCGTGGAAAGTAAAGTTCCAAAAGCTAAACTGATTTAATGGGGCCATGACAAAGTTAGAATTGTAATGGTATGATTACATGTATATTTGTTAATATCTGGATTAACATCGTGGAAAGTAAAGTTCCAAAAGTAAAATAGAATTTATTGTGCAAAGAGAAAATAGAATTCCATATCGATATGCTTGCAAACAAACAATAAAACGTTTCAAACACTTTCCTTTCTTTCCACATATACACTACTCCACATTACTAATCGGTCACCTGGATTTATTTGGTATTTCGACAACGCCGGTTCGTAAATGTCATATTGTAATCACGCTTTATTGAAAACCCATTGTGTTGTTTTCCGAAAATGTCATTTTAAATTAATAAAGCAATAATCATGTACATGTAACTTTTTGAAAAGCACCACCCGCTAAACAATATGCAACGATTCGACCTAATTGAAACACTGTATAAACGATTCGACCAAATTGAAACAATGTATAAACAATGTATAAACGATTCGACCTAATTGAAACACTGTATAAACGATTGGACCAAATAGAAACACTGCATCAACGATTGGACCTAATTGAAACAATGTATAAACGAATGGACCTAATTAAATCAATGTATAAACGATTGGACCTAATTGAAACAATGTATAAACGATTGGACCTAATTGAAAAAATGCATAAACGATTCGACCTAATTGAAACAATGTATAAACAATTCAACCTAATTGAAACTATGCATAAACGATTCGACCGAATTAAAACAATGTATCTCTGCAAATATTTTTAGACAATATTATTCATGGCCTGGTTAACGTTCTGATACAAATGCATCAAACTGTGTTGTTGTGAAAGTTGTCTGCAAATGGTGGATAAATAAGATCCTGATATAACTGTGAAGTTTGACTTTACGGGTGGGGAATTTCAAAAAGTTGTTACATATTTATTTCAGTCTGAATTTAAATATGCCTAATGCATTTTTTTTTATTAGATTGTAGATTAAAATACGAAACTTGCGTTTAGGTATGTTATCGGATGTTCAGCCAAACCTTAACTAATCGACACAATAAAACATTTAGTTTCATAAATATAAGAGTAATAGGATTAAATCACAATTGTGTTCAAATTAAGAAGATTTAAATTTCCTCGCTTACCACGATTGTGTAAAACAGGGGTGGTATTCACCAATCATTCTCAAGAGTATTCTTAGACTTGAACTCAAGAACAAATTTTGAAAAACACATTTAAAGACTCTTATAATTATTCTATATGTCATGGTAAAGTAGATATCTACGGTTGAAATTTGGATTTTCAAGCTCAAGTCTAAGAATATTCCCAAGAATGGTTGGTGAATACGACCCTGGTCACCAGAGGTTGAGATATACCGGAAATGAACATTCATCTGTTCCGTCGGGTACATACAAGTATATTTCTAACCGTATGCATACTGTATGGTATGAATGTATAAGTTACAGCTGTATGCTGTTTAGGGTCGCTTTCAACAACGCTGCCACACTGAAGTATCATGCCGCATGCACATGGTAGGATATCCCGCCAAAACATGATGACATCAAGCCGACCATACCTAGTACTACCCTATAAATGTTGAGCGCTAAGCGAAGAAACTTCTAGTACCATTTTTCAAGTCTTTGATATGACCAAACTTATGACCCACTACCATCTGAAAACGAGGCGGACGCTTTACCACTAGACCAATGTTGCGGTTTATCATATTTAAATAAATCGCAGTGTTTATTTTTTATAATAAAAGCAATAATTTACAGTGTGTTTGGTGTACAAAAAAATACATAATTTATCATATATATTTTTATAAATATATTTGTACATTTATTATTTAGGTTCGAATTAAGAATCCCGTAGAGCAATGTGTGCGTTTAAATGGGAAAGTATCGTTATATACAGCCAAAATAAGTATCCACGAGAAGAAATCCGACATTTATTTAATATCAGATAAAAGAATTGATTGGATACACAGACAAAATCAAGAAATGAAATCAGCTTAATCGATTTTATTCAGTAGTTTCATAGTCTTGATCATATGCGACGCTTGCTTTTCTAAAAGACACACATCTTAGCTAGTTGTGCAGAAGAAACGTTTTCAGTCTGGCAATAACATTTGATTGGTTGAAAAAAAAACCCACCTCTGTTATGTTTTAATAAAATTTAAAAATATTTATTTCGACAGAAACCATTGCAGTTTTGTTTGTCAAATAGAAATTATCTAATGATAAAATGAATACACACACACATCTTAACGATAATCTTTTGAAATACCTTGAGCGTCTCTGAGGTAGTCCGATTGTTTGAATCAATCAATCAAAATCTTTATCAGAATATCGTTATATATATTTCACGGTTAGATCTCTCAAGACGTTTGTCTTTTAGAAAAACAAGCGTTGCAGATTACTAAGATTAGAATTTTCCTTAACTTCATGATAAGAATGCACTATTCGTACCGACCAAGTATCGACAAAAAGACGTCAGAATTCCATATGCTGTGTGGCGTCATTCTTCGCAGGTAACAACTCCCGACCGAGACTGCACCGTTAAACAGCAAACACGTTTAAAAGCCTGGTTCCCTGAAATTAACGCGTACTGCGTGCTAATATGAGACTGAGCCAGTGTCCAGGAAATTATTTTAGCTAACGATATCAAACGTTTAACCGAACTGGACGCAGCCAACAATGTAACTCTTTTTTTTCTACGGGAAATCTGTCACTCGGTATTTATCCACAGTTTCTTTATGCATTCACTATTGTTTTTGTTAAGTAAATCACCATTATTGAAAAATTAAACATTGTAATTTAATACTTCACTATTTTCAGTGTTGACGTTAATTAATTTCGTTAATTACATACATTGAAACACGATTAAAATCAAAGTACTTTAAGTACTTAAACCTTGGTAAACAATGGTCTAGTAGAAATGAAAAGATACAGTTTTTGTAAGATTTAGCTTTGAACATTATATAAGCATTCTAATGGAAAGTGATTTAGTAGAGGTTATTTTTTATGAGTACAACACCATATATAATACAGGATAATGTTTACTTTAAACTTTTATTTAGAATGTGTAACTTAAAATAATATTTCACAGTTCAGTCTATAAGTTGACTAAGTTTACAATGATTTAAAGAGAATATATTGGGAAAGCAATGCTACAAATGTCTTAAAAAATACAATAATCATTAAAATGGATGAAAAGCATCTCATTTATATTAATAAATAAAATCTGAATGGTTTGGAATGTCAAATCCACCAAAACGTGACTTAATCGAGTATTAAATTGGAGTGGTAAACTCCAAACGAAATCCCCATTCTAAAAATAGACATGATTTGTATACTGTTTGACAACTTTCGCATCGTCATTTGGACTTTTTCAAGATGAAACAATTTCACTACGTGTAAATCTGTGTAACGGATCAGATTGAAATCAAAATAAAATTACGTGACACGTTTTATACGTCACAAAATATGTTTTTAAGCGAAAAATCTATTTTAGTCTGACCTAGGCATGTAGCCCAAGTTAGGAAATCCCTTTTCAATATATTATTATTGCATGTATAAATCGATTACCTTAGTAAAATGGGGTCAGGGAGTATAGATAAAGGCATGATAAATAGGGGGAAATGGGGTCAGTGAGTATATATATAGGCATGATATATAGAGGGAAATGGGGTCAGTGAGTATATATATAGGCATGATATATAGAGGGAAATGGGGTCAGTGAGTATATATATAGGCATGATGTATAGAGGGAAATGGGGTCAGTGAGTATATATATAGGCATGATATATAGAGGGAAATGTTTTAGCAAATTTTAAAAAAATACACATTCCTGATAAGTTCCCTGTAAATGTGTATAATTAAAAATAGAAAAAGTTCACTCTTTAAATTGAAAAATATATTTTCTAAAAACATAAATCTTCAAGTTCAAATATCAAAAATCAAAAATCCATCGCTAAATTATATAAAGTATCTCAAAGAAAGTTCAATCTCGAAGTTGAATTGAATATACATAATAATCTTCATTTTACAGGATGAATTAGAAATATACATTTAAAAGCAAAACGTTAAATCATATATTTAAAAAGTTCAATCCCCAATGTATTTATTGTAAAGTTTATTTTCCCAGTTGAAATATGTATTTTAAAACATGCTCAATCATAAAGATAATCTACATGTATAAAGTATACATCTTAAAAAAATTTGGTTTCCAAGTTGAAATGTATATTTAAAAGAAAGTCCCATCTTCAAGGCGATCTTCATGTATATTTAAAAGAATGTCCCATCTCCAAAGTGGTATTTATGTATTTATATGTCACCATGAAAAAGTTAAACCATTATACCAGAGCTGATGTATAAGTTTTAAAAACAATTTTGAATATTTAAGTTGAATGATAATATATTTCAAAGAAACCTTTATCTCCAAGATGACATATATTAAAAAAGTTGAATCTCGAAGTTGAATAATGTATTTCAAAGAAAATACAATATTGACGCTCATCACATCGTTAGCTTAGAGTTAATCTGCTGTATATATGTATATATTGTTTTTATATTTTAAAAATGTTCAACAATCTCCTAGTTGAATTATGCAAACAATATTAAAAATGAAAAAGAACAGTTGCTGAATATGTGCAAAGAAATAACTGCATACATGGATGATTCATTTCTTTTTGTTGGAACCTATTTCTCTCTGAATACGATCGTTTGTGGAGTACTGTAAGAAAAAAAAACAGTATTGCTACTGAAATTAACAAAACTAATAACAAAGGACCTGTCGTGGATTCGAACCCGATCGCCATGGCGACAATCTACTGCGCCATGAAGGCTGTATAATGACTGAGGTACGATTAGGTTTATAAATTATATTTAAAAACTTAATACGCAATGCTAATTAGATAACCTAATACGTAAAGATATGTAATTAAGAAAAGACAAAATTAACAAAAAAAAAGAAAATACCGAACATAGTTCCAAGATAGCAGGTATTTATCTCTGAACAGAATTAGGATAAACGGCGAATCTAATGTATAACTATTTTTTCAGCGGTATAATTTTATGGACGTTATTCGGTTTTGAAAGTTGTTACTATTTATAAAACATATATCGTATGAAACTTTGTTACCTTCTTAAATTTATTTAAACGACTCAACCTTCGGTGTCGCCGTTAAAATTATTTGCGACAATTAAAAAGCTTATATACGGCCGCAAATAACAAAATTACAGTATATTTAATACTTTTTTACGCACTTATACGTGTTATCATTAAGGTTTTCTCGCTGAGCCTAATTTCTTTAGCTACCAGTGTTCAAACTGAACCTACCGTTTAGCCGAATGATGCATATAGGCATATGATGCCCTGTAAAAGTAGTTTCTTGTAAAAATTCAAACTGAATCGCCGAACTGGTCAAAATATTTGATAAGTCTTTATATTTTTAACATTTTACAAATAAATAGAACAGCATATCTTCTAAACTTTTGTTTTCACTGTTTTCGGTGACGTTGTAAACAAATGACGTAGTAATACATAGAATGCGAAACCGTCGGGATTTTACTGACGTTATATGCAATTTCAATACTCGCAAACATAAGAGCACCAGCCAGTGAAATCACAAGACAGTTCCGAAGGGTGTTAGAATGTCCAATATATTACGATCAAAACCCACACAAAAGGTTAAATAGAAAACTCGAGTAGTTTCTTTCTTAAACAAATGTATTATGTTTGGCACGAATACGCATAATTTATTCGACAAAGTGTCGTCAGCAACTGTGTAGAGAAAGGTTTAGTAGCTAATAGTCATTGTATCTTTCTAAACGTAACGTAACCATGGTTTGTTTTACATTTAAATATTAATACTTTTTATGATATTTTGTTTTATTTTGTCAGCTAATTAATATCCAAAAGTGTTTTAATAAACCCTTTCAAAGCCTGATAAACAACATAATAAAATAGAAATGTTGCATGCTAGTCGTTCTGTCATTCGAAAGAAGAAATTTCTTGACATTTATCATGGTCTGGATTAGATAACTTGCCTTTGAAAATTTTGGTTTATTAAATTAAATGTTTACGATGCTATCACAGCTATTTTATGTCGTACTAAAAACAAGCTTTAGCATTTATCTTTCAAAATAGACAATATTTCGACTGCACAATTTGATTTACCCGGTTTATGGATAGTTGTGCATGCTGGATATACTGTGAAATGGGCCTAGCACATCTGCTTAGATCCGTTACATAGCAATCGAAATTGGACACGTTGATTGGTCAATTGCTTCAGGGAAAGTTGAATGACGTCACATTTTGGTAAGTGTTAAACAGCTACGAATTGTGGAACATGTATAGAACTACGTACTTATTTCATTAGTGTTGAACGGATCTGACTCGGGATATGTCAGGAACGGGGATAGAATAGTGCTGGATGGTATATACAGACAACTCCACAGCACATTTTGGAACGGGGATAGAATAGTGCTGGATGGTATATACAGACAACTCCACAGCACATTTTGGAACGGGGATAGAATAGTGCTGGATGGTATATACAGACAACTCCACAGCACATTTTGGAACGGGGATAGAATAGTGCTGGATGGTATATACAGACAACTCCACAGCACATTTTGGAACGGGGATAGAATAGTGCTGGATGGTATATACAAAGACAACTCCACAGCACGTTTTGGAACGGGGATAGAATAGTGCTGGATGGTATATACAAAGACAACTCCACAGCACATTTTGGAACGGGGATAGAATAGTGCTGGATGGTATATACAAAGACAACTCCACAGCACGTTTTGGAACGGGGATAGAATAGTGCTGGATGGTATATACAAAGACAACTCCACAGCACATTTTGGAACGGGGATAGAATAGTGCTGGATGGTATATACAAAGACAACTCCACAGCACATTTTGGAACGGGGATAGAATAGTGCTGGATGGTATATACAAAGACAACTCCACAGCACATTTTGGAACGGGGATAGAATAGTGCTGGATGGTATATACAAAGACAACTCCACAGCACATTTTGGAACGGGGATAGAATAGTGCTGGATGGTATATACAAAGACAACTCCACAGCACATTTTGGAACGGGGATAGAATAGTGCTGGATGGTATATACAAAGACAACTCCACAGCACATTTTGGAACGGGGATAGAATAGTGCTGGATGGTATATACAAAGACAACTCCACAGCACATTTTGGAACAGGGATAGAATAGTGCTGGATGTAATACACAAAGACAATTCGCAACACATTTTGAAAACAAAACACTATGATTATTATGGTGTTTGTTACCAATGTAATAACAATTAAATTTTTAACACTAATCACGAGCAAAAATATATTTTATATTTGGACATGAATAAGTTAGGATCAAGTCAACTGTGTAACTATTTTTCAATATAGACAATACTTGTACCAAGACAATTTGAAAGATATGTACAACGTCGTCACAAATGTCTAAGACATAATGCCGAATATTTTGAAAAAGATATTAAAAGTCATTGACTTATTTTTCATTATATGGAACTCCGTGTTTCATATAACGTCGTTGACGTCATCGAGTGCGGGACAATCGTGTGCCGGTATCACCATAATGGCTGTTTTTAAACTGCTGTAGATTGGTCATCATTACAACCAAAATTTCACAAATTGTAGATAAAAGAATTATGGATATGTTTTTATAACATTGAAGTCAAGAACACACTTGACAGAGACAACCCTCGTGTACAATGAAAAAATGGGTTTTGCTTTGCTTCTGCATTTTATCACATGAATTGACAGATTACAAATACTCATCATGATCTCCGCCGTGACATTTTCAATTATTGTACTCGAACGTTAAGTGTGTTGTGTCTGTAGGTGTTATATAGGGCCTACAGTTATAGCAATTATTTTCTATTATTGATTACGTAATTTAATTAGAAACGTGATTAGAATTCATTTTTCAAAGATTGGATATTTAAATAGATACAGTTCAGTTTGAATTATTTCAGAGCTTGACTGTGGGAATGGAAGCATGAAGTTGCAATGTTTTGGGATAAAACATTTGGCAGGTTTTCGATCACCATTAAATTATATCTGTAATTCCAGGTTTCATGTCGGCTCTGATGTCTTATATTGTTTCTGTAATTTCAAGGTCCATGTCGGCTCGGATGTCTCATATTGCTTTGACTAAATTATTATAACACAAGCAAGCATTACACTTGTTGCCTTTGATAACATGTGATGCAGAAAACTGAGTTTTATTATTCCCAGTAGTAAAGCACGTGTATTGCATTTTGCTGTGTTTAAGTTATTGAGTAAGACTTTTTTTATATGACTAACGGGTGTTGCGTTTAAAAAACACAGTCCAGGGGCGGATCCGGGATCTCAGTTTAGAGGGGGCTCATTAAGGTGGCGCAACACAAAATCTGAATGGGCACACATGTTTTATCAGTAGATATATAGTGTATTTAAATAGAATATGAGAGTTAAGGGTGGTGAGGGCGTGCGTCGTTTTCTAAAAGTTGATTCACGAGTGCAGCCAACACACAATCACAGACATAAACATTATATACTGAAATAATAAAAAGCACATAACAAACATACAGAAGTAGTGACAACAGGTTCAAAGGTAGATCCGGTATAGGGAATTTATAACCTTGGTAACCTCGGGGTTATCACCATGACTGTTAAAAGGTAGATCCGCTATTAAGAATGTTTAACCTTGGTAACCTCGGGGTTATCACCATGACTGCTCAGAGGTAGATCTGCTATAGGAATGTTTAACCTTGGTAACCTCGGGGTTATCACCATGACTGTTCAAAGGCATATCCGCTATAAGGAATGTTTAACCTTGGCAACCTCAGGGTTATCACCATGACTGTTCAGAGGTAGATCCGCTATAGGGAATGTTTAACCTTGGTAACTTCGGGGTTATCACCATGACTGATCAAAGGTAGATCCGCTATAGGAATGTTTAACCTTGGTAACCTCGGGGTTATCACCATAACTGTTCAGAGGTAGATTCGCTATAGGAATGTTTAACCTTGGTAACCTCGGGGTTATCACCATGACTGTTTAGAGGTAGATCCGCTATTAGGAATTTTTAACCTTGGTAACCTCGGGGTTATCACCGTGACTGTTCAGAGGTGGATCCGCTATTAGGAATTTTTAACCTTGGTAACCTCGGGGTTATCACCATGACTGTTCAGAGGTGGATCCGCTTTAAGGAAGATTCAACCTTGGTAACGGGTGCAACAAACTGCACTCTTCACCCTTGGTATATATATATATATATATATAGTCATTTTACCATATTTATTTGTCGAAGGTATATATTTTTACAAACAACGTATATATTTTTACAAACAACGTATATATTTATGTCAGGGAATAAAGTCATGTTTGGCGCATCATAGGTGTTTGCCGATTTCCGTCAATCACGTGGGTAATTAATTATGCCTGCAACAAATACGAAAACAAAATTGGCGAATACACCGTCTCAAACAAAAACAAAAACTATAGGTAAAAGAGAATAAAATTTCCCTTTAAAAGGAACGGCTTGCCTGTTTGAGTAATAATAAGTATCCTGAAGGTAAACGATACTTTAATGGGCGTAAGAGCACTTCAATTATTGGCTGCAGGGACGAAGCAACCTGGGGGCAGTATGTGAGTATAGTGTCCCTCTCCTGCTGGCAATTCTACTCTACTCCCGCTACCGCTATTGGGATAAGGGGAACCGCTCCGAAAATGTTTGATATCTTAAACACTAACTGCTGAATTTTACTCATTTCTTAGAAAATACGGTTGTTATTTACGCCAATATTGTTGTTTTTTTTTTACTTTTATGCGTTATTATTTAAACACACACACACACACACACACACACACACACACACACTACTTAGATTAAAAGTTATTCTGCAACGAGTATCAAATCCAGTACACCATGCACTGCAAGTCAAGACTTAGGGGGTCAAATAATGCATTCTGGTGAGTTTTACGGTGGGGGTATGATATTGTAAATGAGAGTAGGTGATGTGTGTATGACAGGGGTCTAGCTTGACCAAAGTAGACCTGCAGGTCAAGACATTCTGATGGAGGGCACTGGGGTACTCCGCAATATATTGTTTTAAACTGTATGACCAATGGTGCATTATTATGGGTTTTTGTGTGTATTTCTTCTATGTAAAGCATATATCAATTACTAAGGGACTTCTGGGAAAAGTGTAGACCCTTGCCTGCATTGCCTACGTGTAGCTTTGCCGATGTGCCACTGCCATAAAACTAGCACTAGATTCGCTGCCGCTAGGAATAATTAATGTGCCATGTACAGTATTCTATGTATCTTGCAGCTACACCGATAAGTTTTTATCAAAATACATGTTGGGACAACGTATATGCTAACCCCACTCACCTCACCCAACCTGATCATTGTAGTAGGCGATCATCTCGCCCCAACTGCCTTTGCTCTCGTGTGTTTATTAACGTTGTGAACCACTTTCCTCGGAGGTAAAACATCATTATAATGACTCGTTGTAATAGCATGTTATCGATAACCTATATACTAATTTGTTGTATTACCATCTATACTGTGTTCATAACTCATGATTACTCTTAGCATATTATATGTCGTAGTTACTTCCCTTCACTTAGAATAAGAAATACTCTTATAAATACATGCGTTTCCATACCATGATTCACTTGCTACTTTGATACTGAGCATTAACATCTTAGAGCACACGATTTGTGTATTTCATTTTTGTTCCATTACTTCACTAGTAGTATGTGTTCCTGTTTATACCACAAACACAACATAAACATCAGGTTATATTTTTAGCGTTTAACCCCCCAAAAATATTAAATAATACCCTAAGATCAACGAATCCGTTACCAAGTAAATAGAATTTAAGTTACAGTATCAAACGTATATAAAATGGACTCATCGCATTATTATTGAGTAGATAAATTGGCAGTTTGGCGAAGAAATAGCAAGACGAGTCTTGAAAGGGGATAGATTTCCACCGATCATGGCATATTAAATTGTGTTTTGAAATAATCAACAAAAGTAACGTCAGCTCCTTCAAATCAAACAAAAAAGAGAAAAAATCCAGGTTATACCAGAGTTCCCTATATCAATTTACATGGAAGATGCTTATACTCGTACAACGTTGATAACCTGTGTAATAAAAAAATACTTGTATGCATATCTTTCGTAGTCTTGATCATCTCCGACATTAGGACCCACTGATATCGCTGTAATGTTTAGAGACAGTATAATGGCCTATTTATAAAAACGAGTTTATGATTGGATAAATTGAGACAAGCAGACCCTTGGCTTCTCTTCATCTTTTGGTAGACATTAGCCGTAGATTCTATGTCTATGTTTGTATATATCAGTGGACGGCAGATATATGTATAGTCGGAACTTATAAGAAGGACTACGTTTTGATTGAAAAAACATTTTTTGCACATATGTGTGAATAAATACTGGTCACTGGTCATTTTGGCACTGGATCCGGTTGGCACCTGGCAGTGACTCTGTCGGACTCGAACCTGGATTTTTGTTGCAGCCTTGTAGACGGCGCATGATGTTTGCGTTTAATCATTTACGGTGCTACTAATATCAGGGAAGTTTCTGCACGGAAATTGAGTTGAGTTCTCCAGGAAGGGTCCGAGCCTGTCAGGCCCGGTCATTGGGTCCGACAGCCATTAGTAGACTATGTGTAGTCATTAGTAGACGGCAGATATATGTATAGTCTGAACTTATAGAGGGATTAAGTTTTGACTGAAAAATATTTTTGGCCATATGTGTGAATAAATACTGGGCACTGGATTCGGTTGGCACCTGTCTACTAAGAAGACACAGAAGTACCGCCGGGATAGGACGCAAGTCCTGCCGACGTGACCCGACGTGCCTTTTTGCGTATTGTACGTCTACTATGTATGTGCTTCATACATACATGTATGTATATACAATTAGAATCTGCATCGGTCAATAGATTTCTAAAATTTCTATCGTTGGCAAAGGTTACGCTATAAATGAACGCTCAAGATTATAGTGTCCCGGGGTATTTTTCGGTGATGCAAAATAATTTGATATGAAATTATGGGCCGTAAATTATATAGAAAATATATCTAAACCTACCTAAATGATATTTATAAAATCTCTCTCTCTCTCTCTCTCTCTCTCTCTCTCTCTCTCTCTCTATATATATATGGGAATCCATCGGTGTCCCGGGTTGTCTGGTACCCTGCCCAACTTCATTCCGTTACTATGTCCCAGGGCAATTAGTCAGACCCGAAATATTCCGAATATAATTTCCGGGTTCCGGTCAGCCATTTTATTCATCTTGGCGCAAATTTTGAATTTACCATGTAAATACGACTTGTGCATAATAATATGTGTATCTTTCATCCATATGTGAAGATTGCAACAAAACATATACAAACAGGTACAAATAACTATTGTACTTTAGATTGATATGAGGGTGTGAAGCACATGTATTTTATGATTATTTGGTCTGTTATTAGTTTAAATAAAAAAAGTTTTTGTGAATAAAAAATAAATACTGGCAAAATAAACAACATATAAGTTGAAATGTTTAAAATCAGAATACCAAAGTGACGTTGGTTTAGGTTTTATATTTTTTGAAATGATTTATTTCAGGGAGCCAAACAAAATGCAGCAAACCATAGAAACGGTCAAACCATATGGAAAATAAAATATAGAGCGAATTGTTAAGAAGTACCAACAACTTCATGTGCAGTAGCCTAGGTAAAGATGCAGAATTTGTTGTTATGTGGCAAACCACAGAAACCGTATGGAAAATAAAATATAGAGCGAGTATAACCAACAACTTCTTGTGCAGTAGGTAAAGATGCAGAACTTGTTGTTATACAGCAAACCACAGAAACCGTATGGAAAATAGAAATTTGGAGGAAGAACTAACAACTACATGTGCAGTAGGTAAAGATGCAGAATTTGTTGTTATGCAGCAAACCACAGAAACTGTATGGAAAATAAAATATGAAGCAAGTATAACCAACAACTTTATGTGCAGTAAGCAAGATACAGATTTTGTCGTTATGCAGCAAACCAGAGAAATGGTTAAACCATATGGAAAATAAGATATAGAGCTAATTGTTAAGAAGTGCTAACAACTTCACATGCAGTAGCCTAGGTAAAGATGCAGAATTTGTTGTTATGCGGCAAACCACAGAAACCGTACAGAAAATAAAATATATATGGAGCAAGTTGTTAAGAAGTACCAACGACTTTATGTATAGTAGGCAAAGATGCAGATTTCCCCTGTTAAACAGGTACTGGTTTTTATATAAAAAAATAAAATCATTGACTTAAACAGTATCAGTATTCAATGTGTCATGTGTCCACTCCTGCACCTGCTTTTATATGCAAGTAAAAAGTTGATTCCGTCTGATATTCAATGCATTTTATAAGCTTGTCTTTTTTTGGGGCAAAAAATGAAAAGCTATTGTCATGACCCTGGCCTAGTGTCGTGGTCCGCCTGTTAAAATTCAGCTTCTTGTCTCTTTTAGAACAAACTACTTGTGTTATGGTGACTAACTTCATAAACACATTCATATTAAGTTATAGAAATAATGTTTATTATATGTGACAAGTTTTTGTTTGTGGATTTTATGTATGCTTTATTATAATCCCTTCTGGACTTCAACTCGTTTCAGAGCACTGATCACATTGGTATTTCCGGGAATGGTGACGACTGGTTATGTCATGTACTTAGTTTGCCCAAACAGTTTACATGAACAGTTTACATGAACTTCTCTTCCATTCACAGGTATCTTTGGTAAGTCATATCTTTTGAGACTTGACACATTTCATGCCTTCACAATGTCTGCGGTTTTGTTTGTCATGTTAACAGATCTTTGCCAGGCCTACTATGTCTGAGTGTCATTGTGAAGAAAGCTCAAACTTGTAATAACCGCTTTCGACTCTGCTTACTGGGAAGGGCCATTACTGTGTGTTGTTTTTTAGGAGGCATTGCATTGAGCTGGGGATTAAACTGTTTCTTCGGTTGTGAGTGGCCAACAATCTATCCACTACACTACAGATACTTCTAATTTGTCATGTGTAAATATTCAGGGCTGGCGCTGGGATTCGCTATTGCTACCATTCGCACAAATTAAATAAAAGTGGCGCAAAGAAATTCCATTTGGTGAAAGTCTTAAAATATTGGCAAAGTTCTCCTTAAATTCTCCTTATATTTAACCTCTTTTAATATGCTTCAACAGCTAAAATATCAGTGTCACTGTCCTTTCTCTCAAATAACAAGGTAATTAACTCGTTTATTGGCACACAGCTGTGTTTTCCCCTCAGGTCAAATCACACAACACAAACAAATTTAAGATCAGCAGAATATGTGCTAAATATAGTAATAATTTTCCTTAAAGGGTAACTTTAATGAAAAAATAATTTATGCTTAATCAGTTCAAATTGGTTTTCTAAATATAATCCACCAGTGCACAACAACATCGGTTGCCAAATAGCACAGTTACACAGGTAAAATCTTCTTGGCGCACCTGAAATAAATTAACCAATCTATATGGGGCGTAGTGACGTCACTGGGGACCAACCAATCAGAATAACAGACAAAATACTGCGCCAACGTGTCATTCATTGTAAACAAATTTGGCTGATTGCATTGCTCTGTTTATTTATGCTATTATAAATTCTTGTCAATTTTACCAAATTTCTTTTGCTTCTCGCGTCAAATTACCCACTAGCAGCAAGATTGTCAATGACATGTATTAAATATTTATATGTGTAGGCTGCGTCCAATTGTTTTTGATCTCAAGTTCATTCTGCAAAAAGGAAGTAAAGTTAACACCCGTCAACAACATAATAAGTAGACTGTGTCTAGTTTGATCGATCGCGCACTCACTCTATAAAATAAAAGTAAAGTTGAAACCCTTCAAATTTATTGTTTACATATTTTGTCAGCTGTTAAAGTGGCTGATAAAATAACATATTTTTCTCCATTGAACCGACGAATGAAAGTGAGTCCCAACAAGAAAAAAGAGAAATAATCCTTCCGTTAATACTGTAATGAAATGGGAGCGACAGCTCAATATCACACAGGGCTATAAACTTGACAATGACAAAATGGTGTGTCAATTGTAGAAACCACCGTGATCGACATATCATGAATCCATATTAATTAAACTCTTGTTATTGTTGAATCCATGATTCATATTTTGGTTTAGTTAAAAGTGTTTATTAATGATATATCATTGTATGCATTTATTTATGGTAGTATAATAGATAACAAAGACAATTTTATTTTTTTAAATATTTTGTTTTGTAAATGACTGCTTTGAATTGTACCTTAACATATATAATAACCTTGATACCATTGTCTATAAATAAAAAAAAGCTAATAATGCATATTAAATAACATGCAGGCTTTGAAACAATTAATTTTGGGTTTATTTAGACATTTAGGACTACAAGTTTCTGCGAAAATTGATTTGGCTAGTTGGTTTCAAATTTGGCCAGTTGAAATTTTAGGCACTGGCCAAAATTGCCAGTGCAAAAAAAAGTTAAATTCTAGCCCTGATACATGTAGATCTGCATGTAAAAATAATAGCATGGGGATTCTTTTTTAAAATGCGCAAGAAGGGAAAGTAATAAAACAAGTTTTTTTGTTTTGTTTTTTTCATAAGTAAAGTTGTAGCATGGTAATGGAACACATAATAGAATAATAAGTCATTTCTATTGTTACTATTATATTAACTGATAAATTGTTACTAGACCTACCATTAGGCCTAAAAAAATAAAAGTTGTGTTTACGGTTTCCCAACTGACCCATAGTAAAAGGTCCTGAACACAAACTCTGGCACAAACTTTGAAATTCAGGATTATGTCCAAGTGTCGAAATTGGTTGGTAGTTTTGAAATATTTTCACAGATATATTAAATATTTAAAATGAAATTCCTTTTATATATTTAATAATGCCTTTTTTAACAGATTCTGTTGAATACCCAATCTAACCTATTACAATATGGTGCACATGATGCAGAACAAATGAGAATATATTGAAAGTGGAAAGGAAAACATTCAAACTACAAAAGCAGACAAACTACAAAAGTACACAATATGTTGTCACCAAATGCTTTTGAAAAAGGTGTAATTACTTTGCATGCAAATTGAGTACATGCGAGAGAAAATGAAGAAAAAAATAACCAAAAAAACACCGACCCTTTGATTTTGCATCTTAAAAAAATAGTCCTACCTACTGACCCAATTTTTTTAACTCTGTTAATTCTTTTGTGTATTTCCGTGAGAGGTGTAATGCGCGCTACAGTGTCCCTAATTTACTGATGAACAAGCACAAATTTCATGAAAACAAAACCATTTTCATGCTTTCCCCAAAGGGGGAAGCATATAGTTGCTGCTTCGTCAACTTGCTAGGATGCATCATTACTAAGTGCAGATGCGCATATTGCCTTTGTGTTCCGGTTTGGTTATTTTTCATGGAGTTAAGGCCCTTTGATTCTGTTTGTGACCAAATTCTTGTCCGTGCTATTTCTCAACAACCTCTTGTTGGAATTTTCTATTCAAATAATATATAAATAATTAGCGTTTTGGTTACCCTTTAACAGGTGCTTGGTCACTTGACTTGTATACTGATAAGGGAAAACCCCAAAGAGTGCAGTCAGTGCTCAGCTTTATTTGCCATTATAACAGAGTAAAGCAGGTAGCACAATTTTTTGTCCCACTTTACAATGTTTGTGTTTAAATTCTTAATGCACATGATTTCAATATGGTGTCTACAGCAAGTGTTTCTGAAATTCACACCTTTTCTGTGGAAAAAAGCACACACCTCAATACAAACTTTCTATAGGGTATTAGTACTGCTTGATACTTACAGGTAGTATTTATATTGTTTTTCACAGGTAAAAACATTGATTGATCTTTGATAAATGAACACAGAAGTGGGTGGGGTAATGCGACTGCTACACTCTGCCCTTATACAAGCTTTATCTTAAATAAGAATAAGATTAAGTTAAAGTCAAAAGTCCATTGAAACAATGACCATAACTCTGCTAATTTTTTAAAAAAAATATATGGCGCAAAGAAATTTTGAGCCAGAACCAGTCCTGGTAAACATTTACTGCATTTTAGAGAGTGGTTGTAGAAAAATTCATACTGTCAGTTTAGTCTAAGAGTTAATAGGGAGCATCACATCATTTGATAGGTATCCACATTGTCATTGAGTGTGTAGTAAAGAACTACTTATTTCTATTTTATTTTGTTGCAGGTCTTGGTCTAGAGAAAGATTTACACAGAGACATGATTTGGCAGTGATGTTACTACTGGAGGGAGATGTGTATACTTGTTGGGTTACAGGCACCAGACAACAGACAAAAGGTACAGGCACCACATGGCAGACAAAAGGTACAGGTACCACACAGCAGACAGTAGGTACAGGCACCACATTACAACAGACAATAGGTACAGCATAACATATCAAACATTTTTTTTAAACAAATTCTTCTCTGGAACAACTTGACAGGTTTTCACCAAATTTGTTATGAAGCATTGATACATGAAACTTATTATTATGCTCCCCCAAAGGAGGGAAGCATATAGTCGCCGCTTCGTGCGTGCGTGCATCCATCTGTGCATCCCCAAGTTCTTGTCCGGGCTATTTCTCTACAACCTCTGGTTGGAATTTTATGAAACTTGCTAGGATGCATCATTACCAAGTGCAAATATGTGTTCCGGTTCGATGATTTTTCACGAAGTTATGGCCCTTTGATTCTGTTTGTGACCAAATTCTTGTCCGGGCTATTTCTCTACAACCTTTGGTTGGAATTTTATGAAACTTGCTAGGATGCATCATTACCAAGTGCAGATGCATATATTGTCTTTGTGTTCCAGTTACGTGATTTTTCACAGAGTTATGGCCCTTTGATACTATTAGTGATCAAATTATTGTCCGCGCTTTTTCTTCATAACCCCATGTTGGAATTTTGTGAAACTTGCTAGGATGCATCATTACCAAGTGCAGATGCGCATATTGATTGAGTGTGACCAAATTATTGACTGCGCTATTACCTATGCTATGTTTATGTTCCGGTTCGCTGTTTTTTCACGTAGTTATGGCCCTTTGATTCTATTTGTGACCAAATTCTTGTCCCCGCTATTTCTCTACAATCCCACGTTGAATTTTATGGAACTTGCTAAGATGCATCATTACCAAGTGCAGATGTGCATATTGTTTATCAGGGCTCAAACTAGAGGGCGACGTGGGCGACAAAGTCGCTTTTTTCTCCGTCACTTCGCTTTTTTTTTTGGTCACGGCGAAGTTTTAAGTCGCCTTAAAATTAACAACATCGCTTTTTTTCTGGATGCTAGCGAAGTGCAAATTACAACTAAAAGTAATATTTCGTATAATCTCTAATCCGTGGGTAAGTGTCGCCACACATGTGGGAATGCAAATTGCAATAATCGGTTACTTCCGATCCAAATATCCCCAGGCAATTTTCGGCATATATGTTTACACCCCATGCCTACATCGTATAGGTTGCTAGGCAACGCAATCGTTTGGCTGACCAAGATCAAGGTTTCCTTTGCATAAAGTTAAAACATCCAGCGTCTAATTGAAACGGATCATTTTTTTTCAACTTTTCAACTGTCAATCAAAATTTTCCATGAACAAAGTAACTTTCCACGCATGACATAATCATCCTTTGTGTTTGCGAGATGCATAGAGTGTAATTCAATTCTGAATTATACGCTCAAACTGAATAATTTGCGCGTTTGATTTTTAGAAATTACCGATGATTAAAGAGGTATTGATAATTATGTTGCCGCTAACTGTTGTCTATAAATATGTTCGAGTCGAAATAAACAAATTGAACTGAATTGATTATAACAACTGTTAATTCGGTGTCCGTGAGCGATGTATAGAATTCACATAAAAAAAATTGTTTTGCTACTCAATTTGTTCGTTTAAATCAGCTGGTTTAATTACTCTAAATATTTGTGATCCGACCTATAACTACAAAGTTTGACTTCCAAAGAGCCTTGAAATATTGGAAACAACAGAAAGTACGAAATATTTATAAATCGGAATTAAGAAGGTCAAGTAAGAAACAGTTAGTTTAAGCAGTGTGTAGACTGCAGTGGGGATAGCATGTAACACAGCATCTGAAATTTAAAAAATGTGTGTTTAATGTATGTTTTATGAACTTATGATTATGTTTTGCATTTTAATAAAAAAGTGTTTATTTGGTAAAAAATAAAAACGAAATGTGAAAGAGAAATATGTTTTTGATTACTCTTTCGGAGATAAAGTTATAGATAAATAGCATTTATCTTCTGCTTTTACCAGGTACTAGTGTTCCATGTTTTTTGCAAAAAGAAAATTAAACAATAATGAGTGGCATGAAGAATACTCCTACCATGAAAGTGCATTTAGCTGTATCTTTATTCAGAAAGTTAAACTCCCTGTTCTTTAAGAATATATCACACAAAAACTAATTCCTTATTTACAACATCAGATAAAAGACAAGAAGGGAGTCAACCAACACATTTGATATAAATCAAGAACAATATAAAACATTATAAAAACAATAAAAAACAAAAACACACATAATGACATAGCATTAATTTAATGAAACTTCGTTTTCACGCGTTTAACCGCGTGACGAAATTTACCACTTCTCCCTATTTTTTCTCCACTTCTCATTTTTTTGGATGAAGGAGAAGTCACTTCTCCCTAAAATTCAGACCCAGTTTGAGCCCTGGTTTATGTGGTTCAATGATTTTTCACGGAGTTATGGTCCTTTGATTGAGTCTGTGACCAAATTATTGTCCACCTATTCTCTACAACCCCATGTTGGAGTTTTATGAAACATGCTAGGATGCATCATAACCAAGTGCAGATGCGCATATTGTCTTTGTGTTCCAGTTTGGTGATTTTTCACAGAGTTATGGCCCTTTGATACTATTAGTGATCAAATTATTGTCTGCGCTTTTTCTCTACAACCCCATGTTGGAATTTTGTGAAACTTGCTAGAATGCATCATTACCAAGTGCAGATGCACATATTGATTGAGAGTGACCAAATTATTGACTGCGCTATTTCTCTACAACCTCATGTTGGAATTTTGTGAAACTTGCTAGGATGCATCATTACCAAGTGCAGATGCGCATATTGTCTTTGTGTTCCGGTTTGATGGTTTTTCACAGAGTTATGGCCCTTCGATTCTATTTCTGAACAAATTCTTGTCTGCGCTATTTCTCTACAACCCCGTGTTGGAATTTTGTGAAACAAGCTAGGATGCATCATTACCAAGTGCAGATGAGCATATTGTCTATGTGTGCCGGTTCAATGTTTTTTCACAGAGTTTGTGACCAAATTATTATCTGCGCTATTTCACTACAACCTCATGTTGGAATTTTATGAAACTCATAGGATGCATCATTACCAAGTGGAGATGTGCATATTGTCTTCATGAAACTATATCGCTACAACCTCTGGTTTTAATTCTGTAAAACTAACTAGAATCTGCGCATATTGTCATTTTGTTCCGGTTCAATGATTTGCAAATGAGTTCAGTGAAGTGCAGAGCCACATATTGTTCCTGCTTTACAGTTTGGTAGTATTCAGCCAAGTAGCCGATACAGAGTCAAACACTCACTTGGGGAGCATCCATCGGTTCCACCGATATTTTCTTGTTAAAGGTATTAGATCTGTAATGGTCAATATCGCAACCATGCCTAAACTTGGTGTTTTAGTTATCACCATCCTATGGCAAATGTATTTCTGAAATTTTAGAGGATTTTACTGTCTAAAATGAAAATTATTAAAATTGAACAACTACAAAACACAATGAAATAGTTAAAATTTTCATTTATATAAAGTACTATGAATGATATATAAAAAGCATTTCATATCACATCAACACTGCTGAATAGACTAACCATAAGGAAAATAACATATCTTCTCTTATTTTTTATAAATCTTAAAAATTCTTATCCTACTCCCACATAACAAATTGTTACTTTTTTCACAAAATATTCTAAAACTTCATATTTTAAAATGTTATAGCATCATTTCTATTATAATTAACCACTAATGTTGTATGCCAATTTTTTCCACATTGTTAGAAGTGAGAAATGCAAAAAGATAAACAACTTTTACCATCTTGTTTTCTCATTATATAGTATTTTATAGGATAAGTATCAAGTATCACTTTGGTGACATAGTGTTTTTTCAACATCTACTAACAGCAAAAAGATAATGTGTACTTGTTAAATATTGTATTTAGGCAACTGTTTTTATTAAAACAATATTGCTGATGCAATGACACATAAGAAACTATATCATACTCTGATAGCTTGACTGGAATGTTTAATAAATTTAAGATATAACCCCACTCACCCAAAAATATTTTTTTTTCTTTAAGATTTGTGACAAAAAATATAATTATTTTCTAATGTTTTAGCCCGACCACTATCACAAAACCTTTCTTATATTGTATATGGAATTATACTACATTGTTAAAAGTAATAAATGCACGAAAATAAAACAAACTTTTGCAATAACCTTTGCCTAAGGGTGAAATATTTTATAAAAATGTACAACCAATGATGAGGTACCTACATTTTCATCAAACACTGGATACTTTCTATTGAAAACTTTAAATGTAAAGTGTAGATATCGCTAATAGAAATATTTCATATAAATTTTGTCTTTTATCTTTAACTAGTAATAATTGTGTATTTATTGGTCTGACTTGGCAAATGATATACAAAACTAGAACTTGTAGCTAAAACAATAAAATATATTTGGAGTGGGTGGGGGTCAGGTTTTGGAATTTCTATCTAAAAAATGGTTGTGTTTGTGACATGTATATGTCTTTTACATTTGAATGTGGTGAGCAAACCAACTCTGTAAATAAAAAAACTATAAAAAAAATTGAGCCCAAGATGGGACTGAACCCACAAACTCTAGTCTGGTAATCCAACGCTCTAACCTCTTTACCAACGAGTCCACAAAGTCAGTGAAGTTACAATTAATTTAGATATATATACATGAAAAGTAAGAAATTGTGTCGCTCACTCTTACATTACAGTTTTGGTTCAATCAATTTCAAAATGACAAAAACAAATGTGATATTCCGTGTTGTTGCGCGGATTCGCATCGATATTTTACCCACACGATGGTGCGCGAATTCGATTTTTAATCCACATGATAGATGTGGTCAACATTGATATCATAGTCGTTATATAAATTCTGATCTGTTTTCTTTTTACTTTGACCAACAACCTCGACAATCAAAATTTGTTTTAGCTTCTTCTGCCACGATGTAAAATCCAATGTGATGTCACTACACACGAGAAAACACCTTGTCATGTGACAATTTTACTAAATTTAGCCCCTACGAATGGTTTTCTGGCTGGTGAAAATTCATTTCAGAATGTAACGATTGATCACGGTGTTAGTCGATTTCTACTGAGAGCATTACAAATCTAATACCTTTTGTTTTTTGAAATTTCAAAAATTACAACAAAGTTTTGATATAATGATATTCTTCTAAGTTTTATTCAATCTTTAGGGTGAAAATCTGACCCACTGCGGAGTTTTATCAGTTTAAACATACAGAAATTTATTTTTTCCAAAAATCCAGCCCAATTTGTATTTATTTGGTAAAACTGATCACTATGAATAGGTGTTTTCATATTTGTTCAAATGGAGGGTCCAGGATGCATTGAGGCCCAGCACAAGACTTTGGCTCTACTGGCCAAAGCCCAATAGGGCTTGTGTCATGGTAAATTGTCTGTCGTCTGTCCTTTCATCGGTCTTCCGATAACCTTTTTTAGCTCTCCGGAACGTAGTCCAAGGTGAGCTGTTGCCATGACCCGGCAGTGTCGTCGTCTGTAGACACCCAGGTTAAACTTTTGCGTTTTAAGTTTAAGATATTTTTGCAACCACTCATTGGATGTGAATGAAACTTTGTATGTGTGTTCACCATCATCAATGGAAGACACAGACAAGAACCATAATATGGATTGCATTTTGGCACAGTTATAAATGGACCTTTTTCGACTAAGACACCCAGGGGCGAGCTTTGTTGTCTTCTGACAACTCTTGTCTTGTAGACGCAATAGCATCTTCATTTTTCATTGAATTTTAACCAAACTTGAACAGCAGTTATGTAATCACAAAATCATGGACAAGTTCTTGAACCAGTGTGATTCAACCACAAAACTCCTGCCATGGGGCTTAAAAGCACATTTTAAGCAAATCTTTAAAAAACATTTTCTCTGAAAATTCAAGACCTAGAACTTAGTTATTGTGCATTTAGCATTGCATAGAGGTCCCCTAAAAAGTTTGTTGAGGTCATGTCCCTGGGGTCAGATTTGGGGTTGCCACACGGGTAATTGTTTCACATAGAGTTATATAGGGAATATGTTGTAGATGCAATTACATCCCCATTTTTCATTGAATCTTAACCAAACTTGCACAGCAGTTATATTACCACAAGAGCATGGACACGCTCTTGAACCAGTGTGATTGAACACAAATAGGGGTTATAAACTGATTTTAAGCGAAACTTTACTTTTCTCCGAAAGTTCAAGACCTAGACTTTAGATGCTTTGCATGTAGCATTGCACGGTGTTCTCCTAAAATATTTGTTGAAGAGGAACTTAAAAAAACATTGCCTCTGAAATGTTTATTTGTCCATTTGTTGCAAATAGAGCGATTCAGGTCCTCTTGGGTCGCTTGTTAAAATAGGATTAATATAAAAGTATTTATAAAGATTTTTCTGGACCGGACAGTAAGTTTGGGTCATGTCTTGAATAGTTATTCGTATTCAAAGTTGACCAGATGAAGGTTGTTTGTTTCACAATCAATGTAAATCAACCTTCTTAAGTTGGTTGGCACGTATTGCAAATTGTGGTGAAATCCTTAGTACAGTAATAAAATGCATTCATCATTTCCATGATGTGATTGCTATTGTCTTCACAATTAGTTATTTATTTTAGGCTTTGGTGTGCAGACATATTTCTGTGGGCTTGGAGCTGCTTATATAGAAAGGACAAGAAGAGACCTGCTGTATGTCCTGATGAAACACAGTTGAAGTAAAGTACCGAATTGTAAGGTATGTCTATTTTTTTTTATTATGACATAGATTAAAAGTCATTTACAGTGTACAGAAATTTCATCCTACAGCCCCTCCATGTGCTAATCTACCCTCGTACAGAGATGTGATGTATATTATGTGGTATGGTGTTTTAAAAATGATCATTAAAAAACTGATTATACTAATTTATTTTAGTTTGATTGCAAATTAAGCTCATCACTTATATAAAGAAAAATAACTTGCCCTGATTAAAGGCTCACTTGCCGAGATTTTATCACAATACATTTAAATTTTGCAATATAATATTAATCATGTAATATCTCGCATACACATACATATAATTAAATGTATTAATTTTTATGTAGGGTTAGTTCCCCTTAACATTATGCATACATGTCTAAATCACAAGTATTAGAGTTTGAATAATAGGATCGGGATAAGTTAGAGAATTTCAGGGAGAAATGACTACGTCTCTATCAGTATGACCAACTTATTATGTTGTATTTTAGTCTTTTTATTTATTGACTTTCATTTCTGTTCTGTCGACTCTGTGGCAGTGTGGGAGCACGAATTAGTTTAAAACATTATTTTAAATATCTTTCTCTTCTTTTAAAATGATTGCTTACTGTCATAACATACAAAAATGGCATTGTCAAGCCTCCAAAGCTATTCAGTCCATTCAACAGAACATGACAATTTGATAAATAAATGCAGTCTATGAGAGCCTTCAAATATCTAGAAAAGTGCATCTAGTTTACTATATTTCAAATAATAAATAATAACACATAATTTATCTGAATTGTTGTTTTCAGTACTCTATTTAAATCATGACTGCCAAAGAAAATTATATGCTGAAACTACACAACCAAAAAGTAACAAGTTTATTACTATAGAACCCACCCACATTTTTCTTTAACTTAAACTCGATTTAAATATCAACGTTCATGTTTTCACAGAAGAAAATTTACAAATATACAGTTACAATTAATGTAAATCTACAAAATATTTCTAAAATTTCCAGAACCTAATGCTGCAAAATTACTGCAAATATATAGCGACAAAGGCTCCCTGATAATTATTAAAATACAATGATATGTACCGTATATCCTCGGCCATAAGTCGAATTTTTCAGACTCCAAAATCACTCTCTGAATCCCTACTCGACTTATGGCCCCGTCCTAGTCCCGATTGATGATTTTTTTTACCAACGGTCAGCTCCTACTGAAGTTTTGAACGTCAAATTTCAGTTTCAGCAACAGTCTATATGAACAATGACACCAAAGTGCAGAATTGAATTACACTCTTGTCAATCAACTATGCATCTCGCAAACACAAAGGATGATTACGTCATACGTGGAAAGTTACTTTGTTCATGGAAAACTCTGATTGACAGTTGAAAAAAATGATCGGTTTCAATTAGACGCTTGATGTTTTAACTCTATGCAAGGGAAACCTTGATCTTGGTCAGCCGAACGATTGCGTTGCCGTGCAACCTATACGATGTTGGCACGGGGTATAAACATATATGCCGAAAATTGCCTTGGGATATTTGGGTCAGAAGTAACCGATTATTGCAATTTGCATTCACACATATGTGGTGACACTTATCCACGGATTACAGAATATACCAAATATTCAACAGAAGACTGCATTTGTTTGTCGGCTGCATATTTGCCGTTGATTCGATAACGGTACATGAACGTATACTGGCGTAAGGTCAGTTGTGAGTGCAGGCAATCGCTACTGTAGGAATTTTAATATTTAGGTGACCCAAATCTCACCCACTTCCTTTTCGAAAATTCTGGGTCGACTTAAGGAAGGGTCAATGCAAAAAACTGAGATCTGAAGGTCAAAAAGTCCCCTCGACTTATGGCCCGACTCGCCTTATGGCCGAGGATATACGGTACTACGAATTTCATTGGGACCAGATAAGTTTTTTGATTTGTATATGGTGTTCCAGTCATCTGTGTTCCAGTCAACAAACTGTATGTACATTCAGTGTTTTTTTTCGGCCATTTTTATAGCCGTTATTGGGTCATATTCCCAATGGCAAATAGTAACTTTTTTTCCCAATTGAATGGTAAAAAATCCAAATTTAAAGCTTCAAAAATGTAAATTGAAACTTGCCATACTTCCTTGATAAAATAAAGAAAGTTTTCCCCATTCTGAATTTAGTATGACATTGATTATTTAATTAAATGGCCTGATAAGCAAGTGTACACTTTTTATAAATATATTTAATGCAAAAAAAATTCCCAATGCTAATGAAAATGCCGCTAAAATTCCCAATTCCAAGGGTATGGGTCATCTTCCCAAAATGGTGAAAAAAACCCACTGACATTGGTCTCCGTAAACATTCGATATAGTTGCATATTTCTGAAAATATCCATACGCGCACCTGCCCGTTAAAGTAAACATTTATAGACATGTACAAATGTAATTGGCAAAACAATAATTTAATAATGGAAATGTAATACTATTTACTATGTAGTCAGCACTAAATTGAAAACAGTTGAACCGTTGCACCTTGGTGATCTAATTTTGTTTCCATTCAATTAATTATATACTAGTATGAAGATTATTTTAAATGTTTGACACTGTCAGTGTGTAAGTGTTTACATGAATCTTGAAATATGTACACAATTTTTGTCACCGACACAATTTACAGTCGTTGATGGGGATAACAAAGGCAGCTTGTTCAAAATAGAAAAGGTAAACAAATCAAATGATGCAGTTTCTAAAAACTGACACATATAATAAGGTGGTATAAATTGTATACTTTGAATTCACTGATGCGTAAGTTATATATTTATATATATGTGTTGGTAATGTTTATTTACACCACCACATTGAGTATTAAATGTCAATATTTCCTTTTAAGCAGTTTCTTTGTCTGAGTCCACTGTGGGTTAATAAATTTTCACTGTCAGTTATTTTTAGAGATTTGTTAAATGGCTATTGTAGCAGTGGTGTACACATGGAAACTATAAAATTTTCCTAAATATAATCTTGTATAGGCCTTGTATCTATCATTTTGTAGTTTATATACTTGCATTTGAATTTTTAATCTTATTTCCTGGATGTGTTGCAGATACACAGTGTCAACTGAAACATGAATGCCGAGGGGCCAGGGAGTAAATAATGGAACTTTGAAGTATTTCTACAGGGCAGTTTTAGAAGCAAAATTTACAGGTATTATATAGGCAAATTTGAATAAAGAGATGGGGAAAAGTTTCTAAGCGAAAACAATCTGATAGAAACTTAGTACAAGTGTAATTATACCCCCAACAAATGAAGTTTTGAGGGGGTATATTGGAGTCACCCTGCGGTCGGTCTGTCGGTCTGTAGGTCGGTCTGTCCGTTGCAATTTTCCTTGTCCGGAGCATCACTTGAAAAGTAATGGATGGAATTTCATCAAACGTCATACAATGGTAGAATATAATGAGAGGAAGTGCAGTGTACAAGAAACATAACTCTATTCTTGCTAATTACAGAGTTATTGCCCTTTGATATATTTCCCTTGTCCGGAGCATTACTTTTAAAGTACTGGATGGAATTTCATCAAACTTCATACAGTGGTAGAATATAATGACAGGAAGTGCAGTGTACAGGAAACATAACTCTATTCTTGCTAATTACAGAGTTATTGCCCTTTGATATATTTCCCTTGTCTGGAGCATAACTTTAAAACTATTGGATGTAATTTAATAAAACTTCATACAATGGTAAACCATTTTCTGTCATGGCGGCGTTCGGGGGTATTCATCAGCGATAGCTCTAGTTTAATTTGTAGTTGTATGTTGATGAAATCTACTTTTCTGTGTAAGACAATTTAAAACATAACAACAAAGAACCTTTTAGTCATGCTTACAGAATCCACTCTGACATGAATAGAACTGTTTTGAAATAACTTCTTTAAAACATAAAACTCTGAATGCTTGTTTATAAAATGAGTCATTCTTACATGACTTTTGACCTGGCCAGTTTGCTCTGTCAATAGCACATCTGACTATCAATCCAGTGGGTCGTGAATTAAAATCCCCGCTTGACCACAGTCTCCGTAATGATTGATATACGACACTGTGTCTCATAGTGATTCATCTCTCACTGCTGATTCAAGTGGGAAAGTTATCAGATGGTTGTGCTCGAGTACTGTTTACCTTTCAGGATCCCAGGAAAGAGTAGTTAGTTTATCTGATCGTTTGTTAGCCCTTGATGACATTAATCAATAATTGAGCAAATGTATAACTTTGACAATAGATTCCACCACCTGAAGACTTATGAAACTGGAAACAAGCTACAAGTTGTATGGTCAGCTCGTTTGTGGTTCTGTTTGTCGCAGTAGTAACATGGCTGATTTTACATTGACAAATCTTTCATTTATTACAGGGCAATTACTTGAAACAAGTTGTTAAAACTTCATTGAACACACTGGTGTAGGAAATATTATTAAATATTAAATTTGAAAGTGTAAAAATATGCCTTAATATTTATACAATGTTAGAATGAGAGTAAGAGTATACTTTAAACACTGTAAAAGTTCAAATACAAAAATTACTGTATTTGTTATAAAATGCAGAATTCTTGTTTTGTAAAAAATAACTGTATTGTTTCTGGTATATGATGGATCTAGAGGTTGTGAGTTCGAATCCGTGTCTGGCCACAGTTTCATTGATGATTGATATACAACATTGCATCTCACTGTCATTTGTCTTTCACTGCTGATTCAAGTGGGAAAATTATCAGTTACTTGCGGAGATGGCAGTGCTCAAGAACTGGTTAACCTTCCATGATCCCAGGAGAGAGCTGTTAGGTTTAGTGATCATGTGCTTACCTACAATAAAGATGCTAAATATTCAATCGAATAATCCTTGGGATTTATTTTGGAAAGGGGATTATTAAATAGAAAATAATTTTTTCCAACACCACAACTTCCAATTTCCCTTAGAAATGCATTATATACCTGTAAAATAATAATTCATCTGTTTCATATTTAAATAGTGGTGCGCAGTATTACCAGTATACTGACATACTGCAATACAGAATCACTATTATGATTGACTCCTGACATACAATATGCTTGGTGAATTCCGTAAACTGTTCAAAATAATCTGTCAATGGAAATATTTGAGCTGAATGATGTCAGTTATTTTAGATAGTTTTATGGGGTTTCCGAGTTCAAAACGAGGCTATAGCTACCCATGTGCGTAAGACTGTGTCACATAAATTTTTACACATTCCGCTTATTCAGTACCAACATACATGTTGGAGATATGCAAAGAACACGAAAATATAAAAAACTTGAAGATTAAAGCTTTGGATTGGACACATTTGGGTCTGGCTCAGAAGAAAATTAACAAAGAAATATTAACAAATGTGGATGCATGTAGATTTTGCCAGAGAACTGAAATGTGCAGGTGATTAGACAATTTACAATGGTTATCCACAAGTCTCAGCAATACTCAACGTGCATTAAAATTTCATTTGAGATTGGTCAGTGTTAATTCTAGTCGGTGATTGATAATGTTTTGTTTTCTCAAAGGTTTATGGTTGTATTCTTCAAAGTTTAAAAAGAAGGAATCTGATAAAATTATTTTCAAATAGAATCTATCTATAAGATGTTTTTTTTTATCTTTCAAAGCAACTAGCTAGCTAGCTAGATAGATAGATAGATAGATAGACTCATTTGAATGGTTTTTGGTGTGATTTGTTGTTTCTGATATGATGGTTAATACTTATGTTTTATTGACAAAAGTTAGAAATAGATTCATATATTGGCGTCAAGGATAATCAGGAGACTGTTAAGGACCATGGGCCTCTTTTTGTATATGTCAGATAGTCCATACTTAATAGATCTGCAGCACTGTGTTTCTTGTTGGAGATAAACTTATAAAAATACTGTTATTTTGATTGTGTTTTTTTTCATCAAATAGTCTATACAGATTGTGGTTTCTTGTTTCAGATTTAAAGGAATAGTCTTGAATAATACTTATATCAACCAAAAACAACACTAACTTCTTACAAGACAACTATCGGAAGTAACCCATATGCAGAGCAGATACAACACTGTTTCAAGTTCTACGCCAGTTATTCTGGAATTCTTCAAGAGATGAATTTATGTGACATCATGGATTGCCATTCTGCCTGCAGACTAGATGTGACAGTTAAGTCTAGTATGGAAAAATATATTGAAGAGGAACTACTAGCAGCTTCATAGATATAAAAATGGACAAAAAGGTCAAAGTAGAGTTATCTGACAATATTCTGTGTAGTTGTTATACAGTACAATTGTGAAAAGAGACCTTACACAACATTGGGATTGAATTTTGACCTCCAAAAAATAGGAATTAACAATTTAAACAACACTTGTAACGGTTGACGGTGTTGTCTGAATTTCGCTTTAATAACTCTTTGTTAGGTATGTACATTTAATTTGAAATAATTTTAGTATTTTCGTAATTGTAGTATAATTGTAATTGTTGTATTCAATATTTTAAGATACGTACCAATAATAGAAAAAAAATATGAGAAAAAAATATAAACAAAAGAGAAATAAAAAAAGAAGAAAGAAAAAAAGACAGATGGAAAAAAGAAATAAAATAAAAAATGAATAAGAAAAAAGAAGAAAAGAAAAACATGCAAATATGGTACGATAGGTTTTTATAGCGTAATATTTTATATCACAAACATTACATAATCTATGAGAGCAGATCAAGGTTATAATTATGATGTTATAAATAAATTCACCACATACCTGTTAATAAACTCACCAACTGTGATAATTATTGAACTTTTGCACAATAAATGTACAAGATGTTCAGAAGAAGTATTTTTTCTGACAGTTGTTAATTTATTTATTGTCCTTTTTGATTTTGTGACTAGCTCTCAAAGATTATATATGTTTTGTATATTTTGTAGCTTGGAGAAGATTTGTATTAATTTATTATTTTCTATATTTCATGATAGAATTTTTTAGTGGTAAATAAAACAAAAGATTGCGTAATTTCAAGAATTTTGTTTGAAATTGGTGTTGCTAAAATAGCAAAAGTATTTTTGTTTCACATTGTACTGTTGACATTTAAATTTAGTATATGTAATGATGTATACTTTTATTAAGCGAATTTAAATATTTTTTAAAAATATATTTTATTATAAAAGTTTATGTTGATAAATTGACTTTAAAAGGTTCTTTTTAAGGATTTTTTACAGCCTGCTGGTCTTTAAATCTACCAGTGTTGCATAAAAACTCATTTCACTTTTTTTAACCAGGTTTTCTGGGAGGGTGGATGGGTAAGCATGTGTTTACATTTTTGTTTTTACTCAATAATATCTGATAGCATTATTTTCATCAGAGCTGCCCTGTTTAATATATTCAATTAATTACTTCTTCGAACTACCACCTATATATTGTTTTAACCAAAAAGATATTTCATCTTCTTTCAGAAATATAATATCGTGACTAACCAAATATAGAAATACTTCTTATGATAAGAACAGCCTCCCAATTGTCAGAAGGTTGTTTTTGTGAGGCTGGTCAGTGGAGTGACCCTACCTGTAAGTTTTTTATGTGTGTTCAGTATTGTTAACAACTGTATGTGTGTCATTTTTGTTATGTGCATTTTTGGTAATGTTTTTGTCTTGTATTCTATGTATTAATGCCTGTACTTTAGTAGAGTTATATTTTGAGAAGTGCATGTCTTTGTGGGACTATCCATTGTTAAAAAAATAACATTGTCTTCTTAATTACATGTATTTTTTATTTTTATATGTAAGTGCATTTTGGTAAAAGTGGCTTTTTGTTTGTATTACATATCTGTTTTTTAGTTTATTTTGGTTAGTTCTAAATTTACCATTGTTATTTTCATGTATTAATCTATCTGTTGAGAAGTGGATGTTATCTTGTTCATTATAGATCGGATCTGAGGTGGTAATCCCAAATTATGTAATACTAATATATCCAAAATCGGTTTAAACTAATTTATTTAACATTGATTGTGAAACAAGTTCTTACAGTTTATACAAATCTCTATGTCCTGGGTTGTTACAGTTTATCATTTCTGTTCAATTTTTTAGTCAGTATGCTATGCAAATTTCTCTTCTGTGTCCTCCCAGGTATGTAGATTGAGTGTCTCACTCAAAGGTGTAAAACAACTGTGATTGATAGTATAAACCCCTGATCGCTACACAAGATTAACATTGGCTTCTCAAATATATTTTGGCTTGTGTTTATGTGTTTGTGTATTTTTTGTTCACATCAGTTCTTTTGTTTTTTTAATTTCATGTTGTCATAATATCATCTGCCATATTGTTCTTTACCAAAATTTAAAACAAAGTTGTTTACATCTAATAAATTGTCTGTATTTGTATTATTATGCAGATCGATACAACGTAAATTCCGTTGTAACGCGTTTTTTTTTTCTTTGCTCCTATTTTTTGGTGAGAGAAGGGAAGAGAAGGGGTAATGACAAACAATACATCGTCGCTCTGCTTGAATTTGATCATTGCCCAACTTCTACTTGCTTAGAACAAACTGTTAAAAACCTTACAAAACGATGGTTAAAATGATAGTTTATTTTATTGATTTGTGCCAGCATTAATTATTAACAGTTGTTAATAATCAGAGTGATTCACTAAATGCTGACGTGTCCAATCACAGTAGCCATTTCCAAACTTTATTATATGCTAGGTTTTACGTAGACACCAATTTTTTTACATCTGGGAGCCCGTGTGGTTCCGGCTAAGAATAGAATCACTGTCGATCTCTGCAGAGGGGTAGGAATCCTCCGAATGGGTGTCCTGTTCATTTTATCATTTTTTGTCATATTCACTATTGTGGTTAAATTATCAACCCCTGTGTGGTTCCAGGGAGCCATGAGTGATGTCAAGAATAGGATCACTGTGGCTTATGCATGTCGTAAGAAGCGACAAATTGAGTAATACGATAGAATTTGCTGAAACTCTGCAGTTCTTCAGGTATCAAGGTTCTAGGTTCATTCTGCATATTCATTTGTTGATGTATTTTTTTTTAATCTTTATGTTAATTTGTTGTATTTGTACATGTAGAGTGAACCCGGAATCTTCCTTCCTGCTGGCTTCGAATAACCTATAATGTGTTGTTATGCCGTAAAACCCTACTAATTCATTTACATCTGGGTAAGTGGCAGAGCTGTCAATTTTAGTTTTATCAAAGCATGAATATGTTTTTCTTTTTTATGAATTTTATACATATCTAAGTGTATCTCCTAATCTGATGTACACAAATATGCGTTAAATTGCATTACAACGCAAACAAAACCATTTAGTGGAGTTGGATTTTTCAAGGTAAATTATCTCTACAACGCCGTTCATGTATATCATGGTTTCACTTTGTGGGCCCTGAGATCCACATTATAATGGGACTCGAATGTATATAAACATATCAGATTTTCTACATGACTGTAGGATGATTTGTAGTTGATGTAGTAACATGTTATTAAGTGTTTGTCAAGTAAAATTAGTGTTTTACATGTATTTATAACACTTAAAATTTTGACAATGATAACTGTTTATAGATAATTTTTTTCATCTATTTACGAATTTATAAATGTGCAGAAATCATGTACATGCACAGCAGTTTTATTATCCACAAGATCTTACAAATTCTTGAACCAGCGTGATTTGACAACAAAAGCTTTAAAAAATATTTTCTCTGAAAGTTCCAAGTCAAAGACTTTAGATATTTTACATGTAGTATTGCATGGTTGTTACAAAAAACATTTCCTCTGAAATGTTCACTTGTCCATATGTTGAGTGATTCAGTCAGGCCCTTATGGGCCTCCTGTTATTGAAATGACAGAAAAGAATACTAAATAATTTTAAGAATACTACTCAAATTTTCAAAACCAGGGTGACATCACCATTTCTATATAAAATGGTTAAACTTTCTTAAATATGACATTCCAAAGACAAAGACATGGTGGTTAATATTTTCATATGATTATTTGTTCAGGTGTTAAGATTGGTTTGATGCGGCAGGGTCCTCCATGGTTGAGTGGTCTAAGGCGCAATCTTAAGATCACTGATATTTCATTCCCATATTGCTGTATGTCTTTTTATGATTGCCTTGTGTCTGTCTGTCGTCTAGCCTTGTCTGTCTGCCATCTATTACTTTGTAAAGTGTGTGCACTGGAGCAGCACTTCTCTTATCTTGCATGGTAGTATATAGCCATGCTATCTCATTGCTGAAGCAGTTCAAATTGAACAAAGTATGTTATAGCTTTTGTTTTGTCAAAAATGTACACTTACACCTGCACCTTACACACGTTTTTATTTGATCTTCACAAAACAATAGATATATTACCATCTCGAGACAAATTGGTTTATTGGTCAAAATGGATAATTATGGCAAAAGTTGTACTATTTGAACTTGTGTGAAACCAAATATGGCAGTTTTCATTGGATTCCCCCTACCTAAGTTGGCTTACTTGGGAGAGCATCTGATATTACTCCATGGATTGTGATTTTGAATCCCAGCCTGGCCTCTGTTATGATTGATACATGGTGATGCATCTCATTGTCATTTGCCTCACCGCTGGTTTAAGTGGGAAAGTTATCAGTTACTTGCAGAGATTGTCTGTTAATACATGATAGTGTAATAATGTGGAGCACATGGTCCAGGGGTGGAGCACTGATCCCATGATTGGAGGGTTGTGGGTTCGGTACTCTGACATGTCTATGTATAGTGGCCTTGAGCAAGTCACTTTCCTGCATATACTTAATACTGGTTCTATCCAGGAAGTCTTGAAGCATGATTTGTCATAAGTTGTAAGAACTTGTTTCACAATCAAAGTAAAATAAATAAGTTTAAACTGTACTATAATAATAACTATAGTGTTCGAACAAACTCTGCACCACTATGATTATATCTTTAAATCAGCACATGGACTATCATATAACAAATAGGGAGTGTAATGTTGGTATTTAACTGCAACACAACATTATTACCTCTTAGTCGCACCTGGTTAGCTCAGTCGTAAGTACAATCCAAGGGTTGTGAGTGAATCCCCGGCCTTCGACAGTCTGTGTAATGTTTGATATACGACATTGTATTACATTGTCATTCATCACATCACTGATTCAAATGGAAAAAATTATTAATTACTTTCAGAGATTGGTACTCTTGAGTACTGGTTAACCTTCAAGGATCCCAGGAGTACTAAGGCCTGTTATGAAATATAAACAGTAATGGTGTACTTGAGTGCTGGTTAACCATCAAAGATCCCAGGAGTATCTGAGCCTGTTATGAAATATAAACAGTAATGATGTACTTGAGTACTGGTTAACCTCCAAAGATCCCAGGAGCGCTTAGGCCTGTTATGAAATATAAACAGTAATGGTGTACTTGAGTACTGGTTAACCATCAAAGATCCCTAGAGTACTTGGGCCTGTTATGAAATATAAACAGTAATGGTGTACTTGAGTACTGGTTAACCATCAAAGATCCCAGGAATATTTGGGCCTGTTGTGAAATATAAACAGAAATGGTGTACTTGAGTACTGGTTAACCATCAAAGATACCAGGAGTATTTGAGCCTGTTATGAAATATAAACAGTAATGGTGCACTTGAGTGTTGGTTTACCTTCAATGATCCAAGGAGTACTTGGGCCTGTTATGAAATATAAACAGTAATGGTGCACTTGAGTACTGGTTAACCTTCAAAGATCCCAGGGGTACTTGGGCCTTTTAAGAAATATAAACAGTAATAGTGTACTTGTGTACTGTTAAACCATCAACTATCCCAGGAGTACTTGGGCCTGTTATGAAATATAAACAGTAATGGTGCACTTGAGTGCTGGTTTACCTTCAATGATCCAAGGAGTACTTGGGCCTGTTATGAAATATAAACAGTAATGGTGCACTTGAGTACTGGTTAACCTTCAAAGATCCCAGGGGTACTTGGGCCTGTTTTGAAATATAAACAGTAATAGTGTACTTGTGTACTGGTTAACCATCAACTATCCCAGGAGTACTTGGGCCTGTTGTGAAATATAAACAATAATGATGTACTTGAGTACTGGTTAACCTTCAAAGATCCCAGCATTACTCAGGCCTGTTATGAAATATAAACAGTAATGGTGTACTTGAGTACTGGTTAACCATTAAAGATCCCAGGAGTACTTGGGCCTGTTATGAAATATAAGTAGTAATGTATACTTGAGTACTGGTTGACCTTTAAATAACTCAGGAGTACTTAGGTCTGTTGTGAAATATAAACAGTAATGGTGCACTTGAGTACTGGCTATCCTTGGGCCTGTTATGAACTATAAACTGTAATGGTGCACTTGAGTACTGATTAACCTTCAAAGATCTCAAGAGTACTTGGGCCTGTTATGAAATATAAGTAGTAATGTATACTTGAGTACTGGTTGACCTACAAATGACCATCAAGGATCGCATGAGTACTTGAGTTTGTTATGAAATAAAAACAGTAATGGTGCACTTGAGTTATGGTTAACCCTCAAGGATCACATGAGTATTTGGGCCTTTTATGAAATATAAACAGTAATGGCACACTTGATTAATGGTTAACCTTCAAGGATTGCATGAGTACTAGGGCCTGTTATGAAATATAAACAGTAATGGTGCACTTGAGTACTGGTCAACCTTCAAGGATCCCATGAGTACTTTGGCCTGTTATAAAATATAAATAGTAATGGTGTACTTGAGAACTGATTAATTCCAAGGTTCAAGAAGTACTTGGACCTGTTATGAAATATAAACAGAAATGGTGTACTAAAGTACTAGTTAACCTTCAAGGATCCAAGGAATACTTGGGCCCCTTGTTAACCTTCATGGATTTCATGAGTACTTGGGCATATAATGTAATATAAACAGTTATTGTGCACTTGAGTACTGGTTAACCTTCAAGGATCGCATGAGTACTTGAGTCTTTTGTGAAATATAAATAGTAATGGTGCACTTGAGAACTGGTTAACCTTCATGGATCGCATAAGTACTTTAGTCTGTTGTGAAATATATAAACAGTAATGGTGCACTTGAGTACTGGTTAACCTTCAAGGATTGCATGAGAACTTAAGTCTGTTATGAAATATAAACAGTAATGGTGCATTTGAGTCCTGGTTAACCTTCATGGATCGCATAAGTACTTTAATCTGTTGTGAAATATAAGCAGTAATTGTGCACTTGAGTACTGGTTAACCTTCAAGGATCGCATGAATACTTAAGTCTGTTATGAAATATAAAAGTAATGGTGCACTTGAGTACTAGTTAACCATCAAGAGTCGCATGAGTACTTGAATCTGTTATGAAATATTAACAGTAATGGTGCACTTAAGTACTGGTTAACCATCAAGGATCGCATGAGTACTTGAGTCTGTTATGAAATATTAACAGTAATGTTAAAAGGAGTAATTGTGCATTTAATGCAGGTTAACCTTCATTGATCCCAGGAGTACTTGTGCCTGTTATGAAATATAAACAGTAATGGTGCATTTGATTGCTGGTTAACCTTCAAAGATGCAAGGAGTATTTGGGTCTGTTATGAAATATAAACAGTAATTGTGCACTTGAGTACTGGTTAATCTTCAAAGATCCAAGAAGAACTTGAGTCTATTATGAAATATTTACAGCAATGGTGCATCTGTGTGCTGGTTAACCTTCAAAGATCCAAGGATAAATGGTGCACTTGAATACTGGTTAACATTCAAGGATCCCAAGAGTACTTGGGGCGGTTATGAAATATAAACAGTAATGGTGTACTTCAGTACTGGTTAACCTTCAAAGATCCCAGGAGTACTTGGACCTGTTATGAAATATAAACAGTAATGACGTACTTGAGTACTGGTTAAATTTCAAGGATCCAAGGAGTACTTGGGCCTGTTATGAAATATTTACAGTAATGGTGTACTTGAGTACTGGTTAACCATCAAAAATGCATGGGGTTCTTGGGCCTGTTATGAAATATAAATAGTTATGGTGCAATTGAGTACTGGTTAACCTTCAAAGATCCCAGGATTACTTCAGCCTGTTATGAAATATAAACAGTAATGGTGCATTTGAGTGCTGGTTAACCTTCAAAGATGCAAGGAGTACTTGGGCCTGTTATGAAATATAAACAGTTATCGTGCAATTGAGTACTGGTTAAACTTCAAAGATCCAAGGAGTACTTGGGCCTGTTATGAAATAGTAATGGTGCACTTGAGTACTGGTTAACCTTCTGAGATCCAAGGCACTTGAGCCTATTATGAAATATTAACAGTAATGATCCCAGGAGTATTTGAGCCTGTTATGGAATATAAACAGTAATGGTGTATATGAGTACTGGTTAACCTGCAAAGATCCCAGGAGTATTTTGGCCTGTTATGGAATATGAACAGTAATCGTGCACTTGAGTACTGCTTAACCTACAATGATCCAAGGAGTACTTGGGCCTGTTATGAAAAATAAACAGTAATGGTGCACTAGATTACTGGTTAATCTTAAAGGATCCCAGGAATACTTGGGCCTGTTATGAAATATAAACAGTAATGGTGCACTTAAGTACTGGTTAACCTTCAGAGAGCCAAGGAGCACTTGAGTCTATTATGAAATATTAACAGTAATGATCCCAGGAGTATTTGAGCCTGTTATAATTTTATAAACAGTAATGGTGTATTTGAGTACTGGTTAACCTTCAAAGATCTCAGGAGTATTTGGGTCTGTTATGAAATATAAACAGTAGTGGTGTACTTGAGTACTGGTTAACCATCAAATATCCGAGGAGTACTTGGGTCTGTTATGAAATATAAACTGTAATGGTGTACTTGAGTACTGGTTAACCATCAAATATCCCAGGAGTACTTGGGTCTGTTATAAAATATAAACAGTAATGGTGCACTTGAGTACTGGTTAACCTTCAAAGATCCCAGGGGGTACTTAGGCCTGTTATGAAATATAAACAGTAATTGTGCACTTGAGTACTGGTTAACCTTCAAAGATCTCAGGAGTACTTGTGTCTGTTATAGAATATAAACAGTAATGGTGCCCTCAAGTACTGGTTAATCTTCAAAGATCTCATCAGTACTTGGGCCTGTTGTATAAGCAGTAATGTATACTTGAGTACTGGTTAACTTCAAAGATCCCAGGAGAACTTGGGCCTGTTATGAAATATAAACAATAATGGTGTACTTGAGTACTTGTTAACCATCAAATATCCAAGGTGTACTCGGGTCTGTTATAAAATATAAACAGTAATGATGCACTTGAGTTCTGGTTAACCTTCAAAGATCCCAGGAGTACTTTGGCCTGTTATGAAATATAAACAGTAATGTATACTTGGGTACTGGTTAACCTTCAAAGATCCAGGAGTACTTGGACCTGTTATGAAATATAAACAGTAATGGTGCAATTGAGTACTGGTAAGCATTCAAAACTTACGAGTATTTTGATCTGTTATGAATATGAACAGTAATGGTGCTCTTGAGTACTGGTTAACCTAAAATGATCGAATGAGTACTCGGGTCTGTTATAAAATATAAACAGTAATTATGCACTTGAGTACTGGTTAACCTTCAAAGATCCCAGGAGTACGTGGGCCTGTTATGGAATATACACAATAATGGTACATTTGAGTACTGGTTAACCTTCAAAGATCCCAGGAGTACTTGTGTCTGTTATGAATTATAAACAGTAATGGTTTACTTGAGTACTGGTTAACCTTCAAAGATCCCAGGAGAACTTGGGCCTGTTATGAAATATAAACAGTAATTGTGCACTTGAGTACTGGTTGACCTTCAAAGATCTCAGGAGTACTTGGGTCTGTTATAAAATATAAACAGTACTTGGGTCTGTTATAAAATATAAACAGTAATGGTGCACTTGAATACTTGTTAACCTTCAAAGATCCCAGGAGTACTTGGGCCAGTTATGAAATATAAACAGTAATGGTGTACTTGAGTACTGGTTAACCTTCAAAGATCCCAGGAAAACTTTGGCCTGTTATGAAGTATAAACAATAATTGTGTACTTGAGTACTGGTTGACCTTCAAAGATCTCAGGAGTACTTGGGTCTGTTATAAAATATAAACAGTACTTGGGTCTGTTATAAAATATAAACAGTAATGGTGCACTTGAGTACTTGTTAACCTTCAAAGATCCCAGGAGTACTTGGGCCAGTTATGAAATATAAACAGTAATGGTGTACTTGAGTACTGGTTAACTTTCAAAGATCCCAGGAGTACTTGGGCCTGTTATGAAATATAAACAGTAATGGTGCACTTGAGTACTGGTTAACCTTCAAAGATTGCAGGAGTACTTGGGCATGTTATGAAATAGAAACAGTAATGTATACTTGAGTACAGGAGTACTTGGGCAGGTTATGAAATATAAACAGTAATGGTATACTTCAGTGCGGGGTAATTTAGTTGTATCAAGGGTAAAGGTCAGCAGCCTGATCACAATTTTTATATATAAAAAAAAAGAACAATTCCTGAAAATTATAATAGGTCTTCATTTTTACATGGTAAGCTTTTACTGAATAAGCAGATTGTAACAGGTTTAGATGTTGTTGTCTGTTTCCCTTTTTATGCCCCCAAGGGTCAAAGTGTTTGAACAGTCCATCTGTTTGTATACACACAAATGGGTATATAAGTGTCTAAGGTTAGTAAGTGTTTTACACAGTTGAGAAAGGCTTAAATATACGTTTGTTAGAACGTCCGTCTGTCCGTCCATATATACATTTGTACCTTGTGGCCTCAACTTCTACAGTTTTTGTCCGATTTCAATCAGATTTGCTATACATCACCACTTGAACAAGGGCATATCATCAGGGTTAATCACCACATTATTTTTGAAGGAGTTACACCCCCTTTTCTGACATAAAAAAATATTTCATAAACTGATCTACAGTTTTCATCTGATTCTAATTAAACTTGTTACACATCTTCTCCTGACCTAGGGTGTATTGTCAGTGGAGTTATCAATGTTCTTATAGGACACATTTCTTGTTTTTTCACCTTTTTTGTTTGTTCTTCAATTTTACTTTTTTTGGGGGGATTGGGGGTATTTTTTGGGGGGGTGGGGAGATTTATGGGGGGAGGGGGGTGGTGAGGATTTGGGGGGGGAAGGGGTGGGGTGGGAAGGGGGGTGGGGGGAGGGTGGGGTGGGGAAGGGGGTGGGGGAGGGGTGGGGTAGGGAAGGGGGTGGGAGGGGTGGGGTGGGGAAGGGGGTGGGAGGGGTGGGGTGGGCAAGGGGGAAGTGGATGGATGGGGTGAGTGGGGTTGGGAGAGTGTGGAAGGGTGTAGGGTAAGGTGATAGGTGCTTTGAACAACATTGCTTAAAATATCCTGTTTGTATTTGATATATATATTTATACAAGGTTTCTATTGCAAATTAAATGCAAACAATTACCATTCATATTTAAGTATTATTTTCACAGTAGCTTCAATTCACATCATACATCAGCTGTTGTAATATCTTTTCCGTATCCTACTGGTTTCACTGGAGGGTTTACCCTCCGTCCTTTTGTCTGGCGTATGTCCTTCTGGCCATCCATCTGAATAGATTACTAGATTTCAAGGTTTGTGAAACTGTAAATATTGATAGAAGGCAATAAGTAGATAATGCAGGTCATTTTATATTTTCATTCAGACAAGGCAACAAAATTGACAAAAAGTGTCCAAGCTACATTTGTATTATTTAAATTGTGGTTAGAGTGAAATAAGGCGATTTATAATGCAGGCCATTTAATTTTTTCAGTCTGACAAACATTGTGATTGCCATGGCATCATAATTGGTAATCTAGTAAACTGTTGGGGGAATTGTGTATTACTTGTAATACTCCAGTGTCTTGATAATTATGAAAATACCAGTAAAAGATTGCACTGTTGAAATTCAAATTACTTCTGCTTAAATGTTTTATGTTTTGGGTTAAATTAAGATTCTTGGCAAAAATAATGTTTATATCGTCAAATTATTTAGCTTGTTATTGGGTTTTTTGATCACCTGTGTGGTGTTTTTGTCCATGAGTTAAATTTTGTGTGCTCTGACGCTTCTTTTTTATTGTTTAACCATATTTATTAATTGCCCTCTTCACCAAGTTCTTGAACAGGCCTGATTGAATAACAAGTGTTATGTCCCTTTGTTTTTGTGTGATTGGGGTTAAAACTACCGTGAAAAAGTACTTGAATCTGAGTGGTTGCTGCTTTGCTTTTGCTTGTGTAGTTCTGGTCATAATTGCTAGTATTAATATTCATTTATTTATGTTGCATGTATGTTTATGTCAGCTCTTAATGTTTTTATGCCTGCAACCCTTGTGACCTTTGTATATATATATATATTTTAATGTGATGTCACAGTTAAAATATATACAAAGAGTAAGGTCACAAAGGTCACAAACATTGAAACAGGCAGGGCTGTCATAAACATGTGCAACATGAATAAAGACTGGCAATTGTGACCAGGGCTACATTGCATAAGATGCCTTTTATCGGAAGTACCAACAGGATGTTTTAAAATGCATATGTTGATCAAAGTACCTGTAGGTAGGTAGGTACTATAGGTAAGAAGGTAGACTTGTAGGTAGGAAGGTAGACTTGTAGGTAGACTTGTAGGTAGGAAGGTAGACTTGTAGGTAGACCTGTAGGTAGGTAGGTAGGTACTATAGGTACATGTTGGTGTATAGGTACTATAGGTAGGTAGTTCTGTAAGTATGTAGACCTGTATGTAGGTAGGTAGACCTGTAAGTTAGTACACATGTTGGTATGTAGACCGGTATGTAGGTGGGTAGACCTGTTAGTAGGTACAAACCTGTAAATAGGTAGGTAGACCTGTTAGTATGTAGACCTGTAAGTAGGTAGGTAGACCTGTAAGTTAGTAGACATGTTGGTAGGTAGACCGGTATGTAGGTAGGTAGACCTGTAAGTTAGTAGACATGTTGGTAGGTAGACCGGTATGTAGGTAGGTAGACCTGTTAGTGGGTAGATATAACTGTAATTAGGTAGGTAGACCTGTAATTAGGTAGGTAGACCTGTAGGTAGGTAGTTGGGCTGGCTTGCTTTAGTATGTAGTTGTGTAGGAAGGTGGTCTAAGTCTTTAGGAAGGTGGAAGGATGGGTGGGTAGGTGGGTTGGATAGGTAGATAGGTTAGTTAGGTTGAAAGTGAGTGGGTGTATAGGTAAGTTGGTACATTTTCTTGTCATCATAAATGTATTGTAAATGTCTCAACTGATGTCCATTTATTGTTTTTCCATAGTGTTGATAGTCTTGATGGAACCAGATGATGAATTTGACACATGACATGAACAGGAACAAGATGATGAATGTGACACATGACATGAACAGGGACACGATCGTTACTTTTAAAGATTTTTTCTGCTGAGCCAGAATTGACATGAAGGTATGGGCAGTAAGTTTTCATCACTAGGCCAATATGCTTCTCATTCAACTATTATCACCAAATTCCTTTCCACTTAAGTACATTGTCTTAAATTAAAATTACATCAAGTCTATTTTAAATGCAGGGCCACCATGGCCGAGTTGACTAAGACGTCTCAATATCACTTACCTTTCACCATTGAAGTTGTACAATATGTAACAATGTATACTAGTAACTAGTGCAAAGATGCTTAAACTCAGCTTCATATTGTGATTTTCCTCCAACAGTAAAAGTGGACGCCATGTGTAACTTGTAATGGGTTGAAACTCCATAAAACAAATTCTAAATCTATGATGAGTGCATTGTGAACATTATGTACCTCAGGTCTAGAAGCGGAATGATCCACCATTATCATCACATGTCAGCTGTTTGGGCGTGAATATTTCTACACAGCAGCAACAAACAATTCCAATTTGAATAGAATTGAGAGCAATCCAATATATGTTCAAATACTGTGAGAAAAAAGCCTGGAGGCCCTAATCAAGTGTGCTGAGGTATGTATTCAGTTAGAGACGAACATGGTTGAGACTATGGATTATTGATCATATTTCTAGAATTTTCTGACACTCGGTTTCAGAAATGTAAAACAATAATTTTAAGCCTCGAAATCCAATACTGGTTCCAGAATGCCTACATGTATATTTTTTTTATTAAATATTCATAACAGAAACGGGTCAAAGTTCAGTTTCGTACATGGCTAAAACACAGTATTTGCCCAGAAAGCGTCTTACCAGTGTTAAAAATTCAACATTGGAAACTCAATTCAAATGTACCTTTTTCTGATGTATCAATACCTTTAGTGAATTGGCTATATTTTTTTTGAGAGGTAACTGTAAATACATTTTTTTCAAATTCATCTCACATGGGTTGTGGGAAAGCTACGGACACTACAGGGTGCATATAACATGGTAAAAATTAGTGTAAAAATCAAATTTACTTTTATTATTTCACAGAAATAACATGTGTAGGATATATGTAAACAGAAAAAGCAAAGTTTACTCAAATGATTCAGATTGTTTGAACAATTTTCCTGTCAATCTTTGTTGACTTTTTAAAATACATTATTTCTAGTTCGTCTAAAATACTGACAGTTAGATCAAATTAAAGGCATGTAAAAGCTTGTCTGAGCAAAGTACATTAAACCTAATATAGACATTACCCACAAAAAAATGCTTTTGTAACAAACAGATCAATTAAGAATTGTTACTACAATGGGTTACAAACTCAACCATTAATAGTTTATTTGGCACTTTAGTAAAATCCCATCTTAATCAAGTGGTCTATGATACATGTTTATACATGACTGACACAGGCTGATTGTCTGCTTGTTTCTGACACATTCTTCACATTTTCAGGCTTCAGCTTCATGACCCAATTTTTTAAGGCTGTGTGTCTGATGTTTATGGTCCTCCTCTAATAATGTTGTCATGACATACTTTTTCTTTCTCTCTATACTGTTTCATGATTCTAATTACTTGATGTTTTCTAGGTACTTCTCGGTTGCTCTTGGCGCTCAAATAAACTAGTTCACTCGCTACTTTCAACACTATTAAAGTCTTAAACTTCTTACCAGTCTCTTATTCGCTCTCTCCACCAGACTTGCTTGAACCTATGAGATTTCTTATGCAGTTTAAGGTGCTTCTTCATAGTTTTGCCTACATAATTATTATTTTGTAAGCATCGCTCTTTTCTTTTCATGTTTCTTACAACACAACTTCTTTAACTTCAGAGTTACTTTAACACGTATTTCACAAATACATGAACCATTTCAAGTTTTTTTTTGCAATCTGGTGTAATAAGTGAGTTGCATTTTCTAACATAATTTTAGAAAAAGTGGATGGTGAATCAATAATTTCAGCTGTTTTAGCTCAACTGGCCAAAGGCCAAAAGTGCTTATGCGATGGCGTGTTGTTTGTCGTCCGTCGTCTGTTAGCAGCACTTTCTCTGAAACCACTAGGCCAATTAAACTGAAACTTCACATGCATGTTTCTGTTGCATAGGAGACTATACAGAAGATTTTTTTGAATTGAATTCAATATGGCCGACGTTACTAAAAATAGTCCAAAACTTAAAATATATTCTTCTCATGGATGTCCCAACAGATTTTCAAAATGTTTATGTAGTAATGATGACCAACTATAGTATTGTTAGATTTGTTCAAATGGTGTCCTTAGGGTTAAATATGACCCTACCCTGAGGGTTCATGAGTCAGTAGAGTGTCCTCAGGCCCTCTTGGGCCTCTTGTTTGAGGAGTGCTACATTGGAACTCCGTTTAATTTTTGTAGGTGTCTGTATTTTGATGCTGTAACAAAAACTTGCTGACATGCTCTTTCTTTCTGATTCTTCAGTGGTACGGTCAGTGTGAAATATTTGCTGAGACCATTTTTAGTTTCTTTATATATTTATATATGCATTTGCAGCTTTTATGTTATTTTCACTGCTACTTTTCACTTCCAACTGCAGTTTAAGTATATTTTCTGTCTTAGGCACCATTCATTTCTAAATTCGGCTCCCCAGAAAAGTTGAGACATAGCTGGGGATGGTTGAGCTAAAATGCAGCGCTCTTAAAATTACAGCATGAATGTCTCTGCATTGCTGTTCCTTTCCTGAATTGGCCTGATCATATAATTACTGTCTGAGTTACCTTCCCATGAATTGTTTTTTTGCTTTATTCTTATGTACTGTGGTATAATACTTTCATTTTTCAAAGAACCAAACTTGCACAATAGTTATAACCATAAAAGGTCCCAAACAGCAAAAGACTTTTAGCAAAGTGTCCCTGCAGGAAAGGGACTTTACCTAGGCTGTGCAGAAAGAAAAGTCAAGGTCCTGGCTATTTCACAGACTGAGATGGGCAGGGGTTTACATTTCAGTTTGTATTTACATATAAGGTTTCTAAAGGTCTTCTTTTTCATCTATTTATATACTTTTCTATTTCCTGAAGCTTTCTTCTTTCTCATAACATTAAAAATTATGTTAGGTTGGATAAATTCCTGGAGTTTGGTGTCAAATGTAGCTTTTTTCTTTCTTCTCCACATTTCATCTTCATTTGACTGATGTTTTTTGTCTAGTTTCAATTTCTCTCTCAAATTTCTGAACTGTAATTGTAGTTTGCTGTCTTATCGTATTTCACTTTTCAGTGTTCTTGTCTTGCTAGTTGTTTAAAGTGTTTTTGTTGCAGACCATTCTTCAGAATGTGATAGAAAATGTTGAGTATATATTCATTTATAGATTAGCACTGTTTTTATGCCCCCCTCCCCCCCCCCCCCCCCCCCAAATTTTTTTGGTTGGCATATAGTAATCGCAGCGTCCGTATGTCCTTCTGTTTGTTCGTCAGGTATTTCGTTTCCGACCTGTAGCTTTGTCATGGGTAGATGGACTATGTTGATACTTGCTACAAATGACTTCAAAGGTCAAGGTCACACTTTGAGTTTGTTTGACAACACTTTCAGCCTGTTTTAGATTTCGTGTCTGGCCTGTAACTTTGTCATGCATAGATGGATTTTGTTAATACTAGCTACAAATGACCAACATAACATGACAGTGTGTCACGCATTACACCCAGAATCCTACTTCAAAGGTCAAGGTCACAATTTAACTTTGGTTGGTGACACTTTCAGTCTGATTGAGATTTTGTGTCCGGTCTGAAACTTTGTTATCTATGGATAAATTTCAAAAACCCTTGGCTCAATTCATCAACATGATATTGCAAAGTGTCAAATGTAAGACCCACATGCGTACCTCAAAGGTCAAGGTCACACTTTGAGTTTGTTTGACAACATTTTCAGTCCGTATGAGATTTCTTGTCTGAACTTGTCATCTATGGATATATTTTATATTTTAACACTTGGCTCAGTTGATAAACATGACATAATTAAGTGTCACATGTAAGACCCAGAACCTTTCCTCAAAGGTCAACATGACATTACAAAGTGTCACATGTAAGACCCACATGCATACCTCAAAGGTCAAGGTCACACTTTGAGTTTGTTTGACAACACTTTCAGTTTGTATGAGATTTCTTGTCTGATCTATAACTTGTCATCACATTCATTAATCTTTGCGCGCACAAAATGACCTATTTATGTGTCGACGTGCCGTAAAACACCATTCATTCATTCATTCTATAACTTGTCATCTATGGATATATTTTATATTTTAACACTTGGCTCAGTTGATAAACATGACACAATTAAGTGTCACATGTAAGACCCAGAACCTTTCCTCAAAGGTCAAGGTAACTCTTTCAATTTGTTTGATATTGCGTGTCTGGTCTGTGACTTTGTCTTTAACTTGGCTCAATTTATCAAGATGACATGACAACGTGTCATAAGTAAAACCTAGACACGGTCATACTTTGAGAATGTATGACAACACTTTGAATCTGTTTGAGATTTCAAGTCTGTCCTTTAACTTTATCATACATGGATGGATTTCAAAAACACTTGGCTCATTTTATCAATTGGTCAACAATTGATCTGTCACTTACATTTAGTGATTTTAAAATAGCCTGACACAAGTGGTCAGCATGTCATGAAAATGTTTCACCTGCATTTAACTGTGGAAATACCCAGACCATTACATCAGATGTCAAGGTTACACAAAGGTCAAGGTCATGCTTTAATGTAAAAAAAACCCCCATGAAATTGCATGTCTAGTCTGAAACATTAGTCCATTACTCTTGATATTCATGGATACATCGCTACCTATCATATCATATATTGTTATTTTTCACAGACCATTTTGGGTGCATGTGACACTTTACAGTGACATTTCTTGTTTTATTTTTATAAAAGCCAGTACATGTATAACCATAAACTTCCTTGATAAATTACACTTTTTCTCTGCCCTAAGACCATTATTGTCTGGTAAAATGATTCAAAATTCATAAATTTTATCATATTTTTTGTCTTTAAAAGAAAATACTTTTGTACAATTATTTTTTTCTCATCAATTGAGGTCATCAAGAGTTTGAGAGGTTGCTTGATATTTTAGTTTGTAACTTTTTTACCGTCACATTACTGTTTAATGATGTAATGATAACTCAATATTTAACTGTCTACAGAAAGAAAATGCTTTTGGCCACAAACTAGCATCAGAAAAACATTCTATAACTTCAAATTGGCATTTGTTCTTTAAATACAAATATAAAAGCATTGATTTGCAAACATAAAATCATTACAAAAACTAATTTCAATAATATAGTGGTCTAAACTCATTATGTAATATAATTTAGTCACTTGATATCAAGAGATCTGTATAGGATAACATATCTTTGAAAGTATTTGTCCTGTGGCATGGGAAACTGAAATGGCTATATTGGGTATGGACACTACAGAATGTTGGTTCTCTGCAATTAATATTATAAAACATAACTTTACTACTGCCAGGCACTGTTTCTACATTTTCCTGTCATTAAGTAGAGTGCCTGTCTTTAATTCACAGCATAAAAATGTAAGACACAACTACTTAACAACACTGTGTCCTTAACTCTTGAATGGATTGTTTTTTTACACTGATAGAACACATGAGGTATCATGCAATATTTTTATGCTCCCCCAAAGAGGGGGAAGGATATAGTCGCCGCTTTGTCCGTGCGTGCATGCGGCCGTGTGTCACCAAATTCTTGTCCGGGCTATTTCTCTACAACCTCTTGTTGGAATTTTAAGAAACTCGCTACGATGCATCACTACCAAGTGGAGATGCGCATAGTATATTTTTGTTTTTACAGAGTTATGGTCCTTTAATAGAGTCTGACCAAATTCTTGTCCGGGCTATTTCTCTACAATCCAATGTTGGAATTATATGAAACTTGCTAGGATGCATCATATCAAGTGGAGATGTGCATAATATCTTTTTGTTCTGGTTTGATGATTTTTTACAGAGTTATGGCCCTTTAATAGAGTCTGTGACCAAATTCTTGTCCGGGCTATTTCTCTACAACCCAATGTTGGAATTTTATGAAACTTGCTAGGATGCATCACTACCAAGTGGAGATGTGCATAATATCTTTGTGTTCCGGTAATGATTTTTCATGGAGTTATGGCCCTTTAATTGAGTCTGTGACCAAATTCTTGTCCGGGCTATTTCTCAACAACCTCAGGTTGGAATTTTATGAAACTTGCTAGGATGCATCATTACCAATTGCAGATGTGCATAATATCTTTGTGTTCTGGTTTGATGATTTTTCACTGAGTTATGGCCATTTGATTCTGTCTGTGACCAAATTCTTGTCTGTGCTATTTCTCTACAACCCAATGTTTGAATTTTATGAAATTTGCTTTGTTTGTGTACCAGTTTGATGATTTTTCATGGAGTTGTGGCCCTATCATTCTATCTGTGACCAAACTCTTCTCAGCTCTGTTTCTCTACAACCTCTGGTTGGAATTTTATGAAACTTGCTAGGATGCATGATTACCAAGTGAAGATGTACATATTGTCTTCATGACGCTATTTCGCTACAACCTCTGGTTTTAATTTTGTAAAACTAAGATATGTATATATTGTCATTTTGTTCCGGTTCAATGATTTGCGAATGAGTTCTGTCAAGTGCAGAGCCACATATTGTTACTGCTATGTAGTTTGGTATTTTTCAACCAAGTAGCCATCAGCACTAAAGGAATATGGTACAGAGTCAAACACTCACATGGGGAGCATCCATTGGTTCCACCTATATTTTCTTGTTTGATAATCAAGTTATTTCAGTCACTTTCTTTGAAATTTCCAACAGAATAATGATGGTGCAATACCTTCTTGATAAAACACATCCCAAGTAATAGAGAGCTCTAAAACAAGGCCCAATTGAAATGAACAATTTTTAGAGTATTTTAGAGATTAATTTTTGTAGTGTCCCTAACCAAAAATTTGATAAGAAATCAAAACAAGATTAGTATTTTTCAAAACTGTTCAAGAATTTGTAGCTTGTTTATGGATGGTCATGTTGACATGGAATGTTAAAGTTTTCAACTAAATAAAACTCTAAGAAAATTGCCAGTGGTTATGGACACTACATTATTTCTTTATGAGATTTTTTAAGACAAACTCAACAATGATATTTTTCTAGACTTGCAATTGCTACAAAAAATTGTTATTCTGAAAGCTATATTCAAAACTGAATAACTTAGGACAGACAAGAGATACTAAAAACAATTTTTCCTTATAGTTTTATGCATATAACATGTGAATGGTGTTAGAAATTCTAACTTTTGAAAAATGTACTGATCTCAGTCTTTTTACCATAATTCTGTCAAATATTCATGATTTTTTTTTCAGCTTGGCATCATTTTGTAAGTTAAATATTTTTCTGCAGGAAAACAATAGTTTTAGAAAAAAAATTATATTATAAGATACAAAAAATACTGGTCAAAATATTTTTTTTTTTCAAGTGAGACAGCATAATGCTCAAAAAAGGCCTTTTTGGGGACATATTTTTACATCTTTGTTAAAAAACACATTGATCCCTGTGCTTGAAACTATGGCAGCATTAAGGGTACATGTTTAGTTCTGAAAACTCAAACCGGGAAGGTTCCATTTGTCTGAAATTGATATATAACATGAAATTAATGCGAATACCGTGTTTTAGCCGACAATTCATGAAGAAAAGGTATATATCCTGTAGTTATCTTTCTATGGTATATAAACTACTGCACCTTGTATTTCAGGGTTATTCTGGGTTTCCATGGATTTATGCTATATGGTCCAGATAAGAGAAGTAGGATGGGTACACCATCCAGCAAGACATGACACAGTTTGCTTCTTGACTTGGGGCGATCACTAGCTTCTTCGTGGCAGGAGGGATTTAAGGTACCGGTATGTTAAAAATCAGAGAAGTAATTATTCATAAGCAATGAATAAACTTAACAATTTAATAACAGATCTATGCCTAGTTTATCAACCCATAATATGAGGTTGTCCTGAAGTTGAGTGTATAAAAGGGTTATACTGGGCAAATTTTCAACACTGAAATCTAAAAATATGATATTTCAATATCATAATTATTCATCATTACAATTTGAAAATTTCAATAATGTATACTAGGGGCTTCGTGCAAAAAACGGTTGTAAGTCAATACTTCTAAGTTGTTCAGGAAAGACAAAAAATTGTTAACTCCTGTAGTTTTTGTTCATGGTTATTGTCATTATTTTTCATTATTTGGATATTTGTTGTCCTGTCTTGGGAGACGCAAAATCGAACTACTGTATATATATTTCTCATTTGAAATAGGATCAATTCCAGAAATATCAGATTCTATGTCAGAGTCATTACTTTTTTCAAGAGTAACACTGCAACTTGTATCCTTGAATGGAACAATCAGCAGTTTCAAAGGAAACATTGCTTTTTACATTAAGTGAGGCTGCACATAGATTCTCACCATTAATGTGTATGGTGACACAAGCTTTACCATACCAATGTCATTTCTGAATCAAGATATACTAGTTAGAGCTCTAGTTTATAAAGAAGTTAAGCTTTTGATAATGAACAAAAAGGAATATAGCTGCAGCAGGTTGAGTGAGTTAGTTTATTGATAAGTTAAATGACTGAGAGAAATTTTGCATTGTGCCATCTGTAAGATTCTTTATGATAAGTCCCTAAAATAAAAACTTCTCTTTCATCTCATTCAATTTATTCTTTATTAAATTAAGTTATGTTTTAAATTGATACAGTTTTGCCTTGCCTCCCAGAGACCATAGGCCTGAGTTGTGGCCAAGTATAATATTCATTACAGTTAGTGCTGGTTCTTTCACATTATGAATGAAATATGATAGGACATATAAACTATTTTCAAACTGACATTGTAGATTATTTTCAGTAAAAAATGCTTTATACCATAAAAATCAATCTGTTATCTGTCTTTTATTCTTCTCTACCCATTTCACCAGCAGTATTGTTCAAATATTTACTTATTATAATTCATTATTATATGAATAATTCATAAATTTAATGTTATGATGAGCTAAGACAATCTGATTTACAGTATGTTAAATTTATGGGTTGTAAATTTATGATTGAAGAAAAAATAAAAAATTTAGCTTGTAACATTCATATTAAACATCTTCACTCTACATTTTAAGGATTTGGATATAAATCTTCAAATGCAACTATTTTGCACCAAGGTATAATTTAAATTTTCAGTGTGAAGTGGTCTGAGAATACACAAAGTATGAGTTTATTGCACTTTTTAAACTAATATGAGTACTTTCCCTTTGCTGCCTTAATCATATTTACAGGTGTTTGACAAGCTGTTGTTGGATGCTGATTGGTCGGTGAATGTGGCGTGTGGTTGTGGCTGTCAGTGTAGTTCATTCTTCAAACAATTCCTCTACTCTTACTGTCCTGTTGGCATTAGTAAGCAGGCAGATCCAACAGGAGATTTAATCAGGTATGTTGTGATTTTATTAGCTTGTCCTTAAAAAAATATTTGTTTGTCATGCTCCTAACTACTCACTCAAAATTGTAGCTACTCAAATTTTTTATTGACTTTCTAAGCGTTGAATTTTTTTTTCATGATTTCTGTCCATTTTTATTAAAATTGACTACAAAAAAAAAAAATTAAAATCTGGCAAGAAAATAAATAAATAGCTATCTACATACCCACATGAAAAATACAGGGTTGGAGCACAGCAAACAAAGATTTTTTTAAGGATCACCTTAGGTATGTTGTGATTTTATCAGGTATGTTGTGATTTTATCAGGATTTTATCAGGTATGTGGTATGTTGTGATTTTATTAGATATGTTGTAATATTATCAGGTATGTTGTGATTTTATCAGGTGTGTAGCGATTTTATTAGGTATGTTGTGATTTTATTAGGGATGTTGTGATTTTATTAGATATGTTGTATGTAGTGACATTGTCAGGTATGTTGCTTTGATGTGTAGACGTACATCAAATGTTAATATGCATGCAAATTTTAACTACTTTACTGTACTATTAATTCCAGTTTTAATAGTGAACTGTGTAAATTAAAAAAAATCAATGAACAACATTTGTTTTAAATGTGTTACTGGCTAAAGGATGGATTGGTTTTTGCTCAAGTAATGTATCTTTGGTGTCCGCACAATCACAGAATCACTAGTAGCTTAATATAACACTTAGACTATCTATACTCCTGATGTCATTCAGATGCCTGTGACCTGGAGAATAATGGGTGAACACATAGAGTCAATAGTCAAATAATCTTGGTGGAAGTGCAGAGGATATAGTGTTGCTGCTTATGTCAGAGGTCTGTTGTTCAATATCAGTCTCAATTTGATGACCTCTCTAAAAATAACACTCAGTACTGGTTCTTCCCTGGAAATAGACTGGAGACTAATCCAGAATAGCCCTGAGCCTTCTTTCTAGTTGTGGCAAAATTAATTAGTATAAATTAATAGTCAAATTCCATTAAAAATCATAAAGGCAAGGCCCTCTCTGCTGAGGCAGTGTTACATTGATGTGCCAAATCTAATGAACTTGTAGCAATAGTTTTTTCTCTAGTATTTTGTTTATCCTGCTGCTGAGGTTTCAATAACAATATCTTGGACAACTGTTTTAAAGGAAGAAATCCAAGCAGTCTGAATGAAGGTCAACCAGCCAAATAAACTTACAGTAGTAGGTTTAATAGGTCAACTCTTTATTATACCCCCGACAAACGAAGTTTTTAGGGGGTATATTGGAGTCACCCTGAGGTCGGTCTGTCGGTCTGTAGGTATGTCGGTCGGTCTTTCCGTTGCAATTTTCCTTGTCCAGAGCATCACTTGAAAAGTAATGGATGGAATTTCATCAAACGTCATACAATGGTAGAATATAATGAGAGGAAGTGCAGTGTACAAGAAACATAACTCTATTCTTGCTAATTACAGAGTTATTGCCCTTTGATATTTTTTCTTGTCCGGAGCATAACTTGAAAAGTACCTGATGAAATTTCATCAAGCTTCTTACAATGGTAGAATATAATGAGAGGAAGTGCAGTGTTCAGGAAACATAACTCTATTCTTGCTAATTACAGAGTTATTGCCCTTTGATATATTTCCCTTGTCCGGAGCATTACTTTTAAAGTACTGGATGGAATTTCATCAAACTTCATACAATGGTAGAATATAATGACAGGAAGTGCAGTGTACAAGGAACATAACTCAATTCATGCTAATTACAGAGTTACTGCCCTTTGATATATTTCCCTTGTCTGGAGCATTACTTTTAAAGTACTGGATGAAATTTCATCAAACTTCATACAATGGTAGAATATAATGAGAGGAAGTGCAGTACACAAGAAACAGAACTCTATTATTGCTAATTACAGAGTTATTGCCATTTGATATTTTTTCTTGTCCGGAGCATAACTTGAAAAGTACCTGATGGAATTTCATCAAGCTTCATACAATGGTAGAATATAATGAGAGGAAGTGCAGTGTACAAGAAACACAACTCTATTCTTGCTAATTACAGAGTTATTGCCCTTTGATATATTTCCCTTGTCCGGAGCATTACTTTTAAAGTACTGAATGGAATTTCATCAAACTTCATAAAATGGTAGAATATAATGACAGAAAGTGCAGTGTACAAGAAACATAACTCTATTCTTGCTAATTACAGAGTTATTGCCCTTTGATATATTTCCCTTGTCCGGAGCATTACTTTTAAAGTACTGAATGGAATTTCATCAAACTTCATAAAATGGTAGAATATAATGACAGAAAGTGCAGTGTACAGGAAACATAACTCTATTCTTGCTAATTACAGAGTTATTGCCCTTTGATATATTTCCCTTGTCTGGTGCAGTACTTTTAAAGTACTTTTAAAGCCATCATTGATAACAGTTTAATAAAGTTCATGAAAGGACCAAGTTGATGAATACATGGAGTTCGAGCAAAGCAGGTTCGATATTGTATTCCTAGTTCTCTTGTTTGTTTCTTATCCATAAAATTGTTGTCCCTCAACATAAGTCGAAAAAGTATAACATTTATTGATTGCCATGAAAGCTTGTACACTGCACAATAATTAAAAAGACCGTTTTTAATTTAAACAAAACCATAAAAAAATTAACAATACAAACAACTCAATCCATAACATTCTCTTTTATTAAGAATTTTTTTTGTCTGGAGCATAACTTTAAAGCTATTGGATATAATTTAATAAAACTTCATACAATGGTTAACCATTTTCTGTCATGGCGGCGTTCGGGGGTATTCATCACTACAATGATAGGTCTAGTTATGTCAAATTTTAATGCATGATGCTAGGATATATATTACATACATTCGTTACAAAGTACTGGTTGGCTCAGACGGTAGCTTGTGACTAGCAATCCAGTGGTCATGATATGGAATCCCTGCCCGTTCACAATCTCTGTGATGATTGATATAATGCTATGGTTTAACTAAAAATATATATCCACTATACTCTATCACATTTGTTGTGATCTGGAGGTCAAGATTATAACTGAGTAATTGTGTGATTTGTTTTCAGGCATTACCTGTGTTGAAAGGTTATTCACCACAGTATATCTATGAACCCTGGAATACACCAGAGAGTGTCCAGAAAGCAACCAAGTGCATTGTGGGAAAAGACTATCCAGTACCTATGGTGAAACATGCATACGCAAGCAAACTTTGTATGGATAGGATGAAACAAGTCCACCAAATATTTATTCTATGTAGATCAAAAGGTAATATTGTTTTTTATTATATATCATTATGAATGCTTCAATCTGATTGGTTGAAAACTGAACTAAACAGGTCAAATAATATTAACTATTGACCACCTATTTCTTTAAAATTGAACTATTGGCCACTTATTCTGTCGAAACCAGTTTCATCAGGTTACCGAGTCAAGAGTTCAAACAAAACGTTATTTCCATTCTCATGCTGATGGTCCATTCAGGCTTCATTGGCGCTACTCATTAAAACAACAGTTAAATGAACTGTTTATTACATTCCGTAAATAAAAAATACCACTTTTTCAATGTTAAAATATAATTAAACCATTTTCCACAAATGATATGTTTATATAATGACTTCTTGTTGTATATGTATTGGCCGTTATGCTGATCGAGTGGATCCAAAATGTAGAGCTAAATACTGGTGACATTTCACTCTGAATAGTTGGAAATATTGTAAGTTGGTTCGTGGTTAGAAATGTAAGCCTTATAGTGGAATTGGTTCTTGGAGACTTCACACCTCTGTTATAACGCAGTGAAAGTTTTAATGAAGTGTAGGTGGGGAACCTTATACATTTGTATGTAATACTACTTCTTGATGAACCTTTTTATTGTTATTCAGTATAATAAAACTGCGTATCGGTCAATAGTTTTCTGCTTTGAGTCAATTGTCATTTTTCTTGGATAAATAATTTTAACCATTGACCATTAAAAAGTTTGATAGTTGTTTATTATATCGCAATATATATATATGAAGAATCATGTATAAAACTGTTAGGATATGAAAGTGTTTTTCAATAGTTAATAACCAGTTATTTTTGCTGGGCCTGGCCAGTGCAGCCAGTAATGCATCTATTAATTCAGGTGGGTTTGAATCCAAACCCAGCTACAGTCTCTATGATGATTGGTAATGCACTTTATTCTACAGCCATGAGATTCCTACCTCTGAATATGTGGGTAAGTAGTCAGTGACTTGTAGAGATGAGGTGTGTCTAGTGCTGGTTAGACAGTCCCTAAAATGGTTTATATTGTGAAATTTACAAATTTATTATGGTCACTTTAGCTAGTACAGCATCATCAGGCCCTCTTGGACCTTTTGTTAAGCATATAGTCGCCTCTTCGTCCATGCATCCATTCGTCCATGTGTCACCAATTCTTGTCTGCACTATTTCTCTTCAACCTCTGGTTGGACTTTTATGAAACTTGCTAGGATGCATCATTACCAAGTGCAGATGCGCATACTGTCTTTGTATTCCGGTTCGATGATTTTTCACGGAGTTATGGCCCTTTGATTCTATTTTTGACCAAATTCTTGTCCACACTATTTCTCTACAACCTCTGGTTGGAATTTTATGAAACTTGCTAGGATGCATCATTACCAAGTGCAGATGCGCATACTGTCTTTGTGTTCCGGGTCGATGATTTTTCACGAAGTTATGGCCCTTTGATTCTATTTGTGACTAAATTCTTGTCCACGCTATTTCTCTACAACCTCTGGTTGGAATTTTATTAAACTTGCTAGGATGCATCATTGCCAAGTGCAGATATGCATACTGTCTTTGTGTTCCTGTTTGATGATTTTTCACGGAGTTATGGCCCTTTGATTCTATTTGTGACCAAACTCTTGTCCACGTTATTTCTCTACAACCTCTGGTTGGAATTTTATGAAACTTGCTACGATGCATCATTACTAAGTGCAGATGCGCATACTGTCTTTGTGTTCCGGTTTGATGATTTTTCACGGAGTTGTGGCCCTTTGATTCTGTCTGTGACCAAATTCTTGTCCACGCTATTTCTCTACAAGGTCTGGTTGGAATTAATGAAACTTGCTAGGATGCATCATTATCAAGTGCAGATGCGCATACTGTTTTCTGTTCCTGTTTGATGTTTTTTCACGGAGTTATGGCCCTTTTGATTTTATTTGTGACCAAATTCTTGTCCAGGCTATTTCTCTACGATCCCGTGTTGGAATTTTATGAAACTTGCTAGGATGCATCATTACCAAGTGCAGATGCGCATAATGTCTATGTGTTCAACCAAGTAGCCATCAGCTCTAAGGGAATATGGTACAGAGTCAAACACTCACTTGAAGAGCGTCCATAGGTTCCATCGATATTTTCTTGTTTTTGTATAGAAATAAAAAATAATCAACTATGTGTGTAATATATTTATCTATTTTCATAGGCACAGTTGAGAGTCCACTTTAGTGCCATAACCATGGACTGCAGATAAGTAAGTAAACAAGTAAGTTGTATAACAATTCTCAGAGGAGGTAGATGTTTTTTAGGATAAGGGAACACTGCATTAACTCCTTTGTCTACTGTTCTTTCTTTTTTAAAATGTCAGCATCAACTGAGCAACGTCTAGCCGAGATAGTTTTCGTTCATTGTTTCATGTTTAATTCTGTAATTTTGAAGTAAATAACTTAACTCTTAACATTGGTAAAGATCCAGTAAAGAGTGCACACTGTCAAAGTTTATTATTCAAGGGTCATTACTCTGACAATGAATCTTATTGAAAAAATCTTTTAAACTTGAAAGATATTTTATCGGGGGAGGGTTGGGGGAATATAATTGAATGAATTTTGTTTTTAGATAAATACAAAATTTAGTAAAAAAAGTAATCAAATGTGCATGATTTGTAAGTTGACCAGATTGACAAAAACTATTTTAATTAAAATGAAGAAATTGAAGTTTAATCCAAATTCTAAAAATACATAATTGGCAAATACTGCTTGACATTAAAATCATCATTTGGACTTTGAGGAAACAAATTCTGCAATGTGAAACCATGCAATTGATTTTGTGAAATATTTTGCAATCTGAAGTTGGAAATCTAAACACGGCTCCAGTTAATTTGTTGGACACGATTTACCTTTAACAAAACCATGCTGTCCAATATTTATCAAATTGTCAATATTTTGATGAAGTGTAACTGATCCTTGATTATTGATTCAAGGACTTTACACACAAAATCTGTCAAACTTTAAGGTCTAAAATCTTTTCTGGCATGTCTTACTTCTTCTGTGGCTATGTTCCTTGCTTCAACAGATTTTAAATAGTCATATTGAGTCTGCTATTTTATTTCCTTAAAAGAATTTTACTTACATATAGCTTTTATCACATTTTATGTAAGTCGTGTAGGCTTTCCTCCATTTATTTACAATTATAGATAGTTTGACATCGGTATTGTAAATAGATTAGAAAACTTGCCCACTGAGACTACATCTCCAGTCTGCTCAATATTCTGGTCAGACTCACTGAAAAATGGCGATTGAATGTCAATAAGGGGCCAGGTTGGTTCATTAAGAATAAATTTCTATAAAAGGTCAGGAATGGCCCAATAACGGTTAATATTTAGATTTTCAAAGATCTTCTCTATAGCCTTTGGTCAAACTTGTTTATACTTAATCATTCTATAAGTAAGTATTTCAGTGATGTTTTTTCCCAGTCCAAATGCAAGGTTAAAAGGCCCTGTCAGGAACAGAAAATTCACATTTTTTTGTACATTCAGCAATATCAAATCCTTGTCCAGCCAGTCTGCGTGACGATATATGACATTCCATTTATTGTCATTTGTCTCACTGCTGATTTAAGTGGGAAAGTTCTCAGTTACTTGCAGAGATTGTTGGCTGGAATACTGGTAAGTATTTCCAGATCTGATTGTCTGTTGGCCCTCAATGGAATTAAAAGGACAGACATTAATGCAATAATTCTTTTAAGTTTAAGATCTGAAAGCATTGTCTGTTTATAGCAAATTCGAGTTAATTCAGTAAGAAGAATTTAGTTTACTTATTTATTTTAGCTTGATTGTGATAACAAAAGCTAAGAGCTTAACTGAATCCAAACTCCCCAATATTGTTTCATAAAATAAAATACTATGGCCATTATAAGCCAGTAGAGCATCCTTAGGGCCTCTTGGTGATTTGCTTGAGTTGTGACCCTTAAATTATAAAATTTTGTCTGTTTCACCATGTGTCAGCTATTGCATTATGTATTAATTATGGCATTTTAATTATAGAAATATGCCCCGTCTGATGTGCACGTTAAAATTTTTATTCATTGGATCAAAGTATAACAGATATCTGAGACAAATTTTTAACTAATCAAATCGGATCATAGTGGTTTAGTTGTGGCTCTTGCATTTTCAAAAATACGCCTCATTAGACCTTTTGTACACTCTACGACCTTTTATATTGACCAAACAGTGGTGTAATGATATGATCTTGGATAAAAAAAATAACAGGTTTGCCAGGCCTGATTAGCTCAGTTGGTAGCACGTCTGACTATCATATCAATCCAGGAGTCGCGAGTTTGAGTCTGCACAGCCACAGACTCGTTGATAATTGACATACAACATGTCTAGTTATTATTCATCTTTCATCACATGTGGAAAGTAATCAGTTACTCAAGACCACAGCTTGGTCTAGTAGTACAGCGTCCGCCTTGCATGCGGAAGGTCATGGGTTCAATCCCTGACCAGGTCAAAGACTTCAAAAATGGTACTAGAAGTTTCCTCGGTTGATGCTCTGCATTTAGAGGAAAGTTCTAGGACTGGTCGGCCTGGTGTTGGTATAATGTGACTGGGTGGGGTATCATACCATGTGTCTGCGGCACACTCCAGTGTGACAGTGTTCAGAATACTGTCTCAAGTAGACGCCATCGCGATATGGCTGAAAATTTGTTGAAAGCAACGCTAAACACTATACAACAAGTAATCAGTTATTTTGTTTACTCAAGTACTGGTTAATCTTCTAGAATCCCAGGAAAGAATGGTAAGGTTAATTGACCATCGGTTCTTTATGGTATAAAAATGACATTAAATATTCAATCGGTCAATCTATTGAATTTAACATGTCTTGTTGTATAATTAATGTACAAGTTGTGGTGTTTGAATTTTAAAACATAGTTTGTTATGTGATGGTATATTTTACCACAGGTGAGAGATAAAAGGCCATGTTTCATTTAACTGTTTCTTTGTTTCCTAAAGCTGGGCCTGATTAACTCAGTCAGTGATGCATCTGACTATCAATCCAGGGGTCGTGAGTTTGAATCCCCGCCTGGCAGCAGTCTCCATAATGATTGATTATTCAACATTGTATCTCATTATCACTCGTTTGTCACCACTGATTCAAGTGAGAAAGTTATCAGTTTCTTGCACAGATGGGTGTGCTGGAGTACTAGTTAACCTTTCAGGTTCCCAGGAAACAGTTAGGTTAACTGATTGTCTGTTAGCCCTCGATGGCATAAAAATGACACTAAATATTCAATCAATCGTTTCCTAAATTATATCCTTGCTATAGCATGTTACTTATATTTATAACTACAGGTTGTTAAAACATGGGAACTCCTTGTATTGGTATGAAGCAGTCCATTTTGGGATATAATATAATTACACAGTAAACTTCCAAGTAAGTATATGTTCAGAGGGGGCAGTGTCCTTTAGGATAAGGGGGCACTGTATTAACCTCTCTGACTTTTGTTCCTTACTCTTTCCTTCCAAATGTTTCTTTCTCAACAATCTTGCTCTGTTGTGGTTGAAGCTGACACACACCTTGCAGTGAAATCTAAGATAAAATTCAAAAATTAAACAGATTTTTTGAAGAATAAGGAGGGCAATTCTACTCGCCTGGCGGGTCACATCTTTGTTAAAAGTTTTGCAAGGCTTTATCTCGGTAGCCAGTGGCCAGTGCAGTGAAACAAGACTTCCCAGTCAACAAACCTATTGCAATACTAGTGACTAAGTTGGATAACTTTTTCTTGAATAGAATAACTTTAAAGTTTTATATCTCAGTCACTGCATGTATTGGATTGAAACTTTTGCAGTTTAAGACTTACTCAGATTTAGTGAGATGACTCTTGTTTACTTGGATTAGCCAAAACAGTACAATAGGAATCACAGACAGATAGACGTTATCTTGATGGACTTTGCCAAAGTCTTCCAAAAAGTACCCAACAAGTGTCTACTATACAAACTAGACCACTGCTGTTGTATTGCCTCGTGGTTATCAGACGACACAAGAAGTAGTACTCGACGAAATGCACTCTGACTAAGCTCCAGTTATATCCGGTGGTTCACCAAGGCTTTTACCTAAGTCCAATTCTCTTCCTATTGTTTATTTACGACCTAACGAACGGTATTTCATCGAATGTTAGGCGTTTTGCAGATGACTGTCTGCAAAAATGTATATTATTCTTCAGGACAACATTGAACCAGACTAACTTACAGAAACATGGTACATGGTAGCAACAGTGGCTGATGAATTCCAATGTACTCAAATTCTCTGTGAGAATATCAACCAGAAAAAGCAAATTACTAAACTTTACATGGACAGACGCTTGACAATGTAAAAGCAACAAAGTATGTGGGGATTACAATTACTGAAACATTGGACTGGACGCCACACATTGCATACCAAACTTTATCGACCCCAAATTGAGTATGTGTTTCCACTCTCACATTCGGGGCCAACAAGCATGAAATTGAAATGGTGCAAAGAATAGCAGCTCAATGGACATGTAGAAGATGGCACTAGTCATGTTGGGGACATGCTTGACGATTTGCGATGATCAACCCTTGAGTAAAGATGTACCAATACACTTTTTACAAAATATATTGACAGAGATGAACACCTAATGACTAACAAAGCATCTAGATACTCTAAAAGAATATCTCACCTACAACATGATCAACTAACTGCCTCAACTGTCCTTTTTTCCTCAAATGTCTACCACTGGAATGCTCTTCCAGAATCTCCTATTGCAATGGCTACATTACATTCTGTTAAAATTTCAGACCTATATTGAATACCGTTATGTAGGAACAGCTCTAGAAAATATGCATGTAATGGTTACCTGGAGCAGTCCGCGTCAATTGCAAAACTTTTAACTGGTCAAATCACATCTTGTCAATATATAGACCGCAGGCTCTTGGATGCACTTCATACATATCTTTTCACCTATCTCTATATCACTCATCCTTGCATTGTGCAATTATGTAATTAGTTTGAAACTGAAGTTCATGTAGATTTCACATGTGTGTTCAACATCCTTAACTCGTAGAGATAAGAACCATAACTCGTGATTGCATTTTCACAGAATTATTTCCCTTTTAGACTTAGAAACTTTGTTTTTTGCAGGTTAAAGTTTGTAGTACAAGGCCTTGATCTTAGATGTTTGATTTGTTCAAAACCATGACCCTGGGGGCAAAATTTTATTTATTTTTTGTTGTTTTCAGCTCTACTGGCCAAAGGCCAGAAGGGCTTATGTGATGGCACATTGTTGTCCGTTAGCAACACTTTATCTGAAACGACCAGGCCAATTAAACTCAATTAAAGTTCATATGGATTTCTATTGAAGATTTTTTGTTTCAATCTGAAATTCAAGATGGCTGCCATTACTAAAAATAGTTTAAAACTTAAAAAATCTTCATCTCATGAACCTCACAACGTATTTTTAAAATGTTTATGTAGTAATGATAACCAACTATAGTTCTGTTAGATTTGTTAAAATGGTGTCCCTGGGGTTAAAAATGACCCCGCCCCGAGGGTTCAGTTAGGGGACACATGTCATAATAAACATAAATTTATTTATTTTTAAAAAAGAAACTGATTTTGCCCTTGTTTTCACAGAAGCATTGTTTGGTGAAGGAGGTTCAAATTATAAAAATGACAGGGCTCTAACATCTTAAGGGGACAGAAGTGGCCCTAAAAGGGTAAAAATTTGGAATTACAAAAATCTTTTTCTTAAGAACCGGTAAGTCAGATATGTTCATATTTGGCATAAATTATCCCTATGTGTAGGGGTTTGATTGTAGATAAGAATTTAGGGGCTTATATATATAGGGGCACTGTAAGGGAACGCAGAATTTTACATAGGGAATATGGGAAAACAGAAAATTCTAATTTTTTCATCTATTTAGGCAAAATTATTATTCAATATGAGTTCTGAAGTATCATCTATTGATAGGAAATAAGATTTGGTTCAACAAGGATAATTGACTTTCCATAAGGGGCCAGGGTGGGTCAAAAAAGGGTTAAATTAGAAAATTTTCAAAAATCTTCTCAACCAGTCAGTCAAATTTGTCCATGTTTGATATAGATTATCCCAATGAGTCTAGGTTTAAAGTTCGTACAAATCAAGGTTCTTGTATTTATGGGGGCCCTGTAAGGGGGTTTTGAGTTTTATATAGGATAACTATGGGAAAACAGAAAATTCTCTTTTTTTTCATTTATTTATGACTTCTTTTATTCAGTTTGAGTTTTGAAGCTTCTTTTAGTCATAACAAATAAGATTTTGTTCGATACAAAGGGTTAACTTCCTAAAAGGGGCAGGTTTGGGGTCATCAAAAATGGTTAAAATTGAACATTGTTATAAAGCTTATTCTCAACAAACGGCCAGTCAAATTTGTTCATATTTGATATAAATTATCCCTATGATTAAGAGTTCTAAGTTTGTGAGTTTTACAACGGAGTATTATGGGAAAATGGAAAATTCTCATTTTTTCTTCCATTTGTGTAAATATGTTGTTTAATTTGAGATCTAAAGCATTGTCTTAACAATAAATCTGATTTTATTCATTAATAAAGAGGATTGAATTTCCATAAGGGGCCAGGGGGGTGGGTGAGGCATTAAAGTTAAAATTGGGGATTTTCATAAACCTTTCAGTCAAACTAGTTCATATTTGATATAAATTATCCATACATCAGCAAGGATTGAAAAGTCTGCATATCAAGGTGCTGGGATTTATTAAGGCCCTGAAATGTGTTTTTTACTTTTATATAGTAATATTATAGGGAAAACTAATTATTTTCATTTTCGCATCCATGTGTACAAAAAAACTTCTTTTTAAAATCTAAAGCCTTTTTGCTCATAACAAATCCCTAGGAGTGGGTGATTGAAGTTCTGACAAATCAAGGGGCTGAGTTGTATAAGGGTTCTGTACAGGGACTAATTCAAAATCATTAATTTTCGTGGAGTACTAATTTTCATTGATTTTGTGGGGAGCCTAGACAACGAAATCAAAGGCCCACAAACTTAGGCTAAGTAATGCCGTCAATATACATTACCTCTGTTTTCATATGGCCATGTGCATCGCATTATGGTAAATATTCCATCCTTTCGTCATATTTCATCAATATTTTGAGAGATGTTTTGTAAATAGTTAAGATTGTTTAATACTCATATCATCTTTAAATCTACACCATATACAATGTTGATTTAGCTAGATGTGAAAAGTGTATAAACAAAATTTTTTAAATTGATTTTCAATAAATTTAAATCCCCAAGAATATGTCATTGAAGTGGAAATCACCAAATTTAATACCAGCGAAAATAAATAATTTCACAGTAGATGAATGGTATGGGAATTTAAAGCATTTCCTTTTCATTGCGTTTAAGTTTTTGTTCAGTATGGGTGTGGTGGGGGTATTTATCTGTAAGTTGTTAAGAGGAACCCAAAAAGGGGAAATATTGTGAAATTTCGAAAAGTGTTAAGGCCACTACGAGTCATTAGAGCGTCCTTGCCTCTTGTGTTTTGGTCGCTCTGAGGGGTAAAAAAAAAAATTTTTTTTTAAATTTAATCTTTTATTTTCTTTTTGGTAAGTTTAATCCTTATTTTTTATATATAGATTTATTTTTCTTCATTTCCATGAAAGGGTATCCAGCTGTAATAAACTGCATGCTGGTACAAGATTTTTTTCAACTATAGATCCATTTTTATGAACTGGTACCGATATATTGCCCTCTGAGGTGAAGTGAGTGCATAGGCCTATATGTCATGCTGAATTAAATAATGTTAAGGCAATACAAACCATTCATTCCCTTTGTTGTTTTCAAAAAAATAACTGTTGGTAATGAAAATGAATAGTGTTGGTGAATTATTTTGCTAATTTATTTTTATCAGATAAGCAATAATTATAGTTTAATTTTACCACCCCTGAGTTTTAATTGTCTTCTATTTGGTACTTATTTCCTGAAAAAGCAATTATTTAAGAACAGCATCGAAATAGTCAAGCGCGCTGTCCCTCCGGCAGCTCTTGTTGTTGATGTGATATATTAAATGTTGAAAATATTACAGAAGTCCACATATATTTTAACACACCTCGTATATACAGTTTCTGACTGCATTTATGCTACCACTCTGTCTTGATGATCAGAATTCATTGGTGACTATATGGAAGAGAGAGAAAAAGAAAGCTGTGAAATCAGTTGTCCCAATGGATCAGTTTTTCTACCAGAACAGAAAAATCCAAAATGATTCTTTTTCTTGCATACCCAACACATTTACATGTAATTCCTATTTTATTTTACCACGATCGCATTTAAGGTGTCAAATTAGTTGTGCTGGATCCAGGATGATAGCATGAGAATTTTATCTCAGCCCTATAGTGAAATAAAAATATATCTGGCCCCAGGAAAGATGCAGATATCCTTTAATATTTGGTATGCAAGAAATACAAATACAGAAATATTGCGTAATAAATATTCTTGCATTTATTTCCATGATAAAATAATCCAAAACTTATAATAAAGAATAAACAATATGTTCATATATTTTGGACAAAATTATGACGTACATGTATATAGTTTTTGTTGTTTACATTTAATACTAAAACTTTCATTGCATTTTTCCTAAGTGCACTAAATTTCAAAACATTCACTATTGTCATTTAAAAGTTACATTACCCAATTACAGTCAAATCTGTCTTAAACAGCCAGTTAAGGGAAGGAACTAAAAATAATAGCAAATGGCTGCTTAAAACAAGTGGCTGCTGGATAGAGATGACCGCATACACAGGTTTGATTTTGAAACATCCATTGCTGTTGCTGCCTAAGCATTTTTTTAAGTGCTTAATATAAAAAAAATCAGTGTTATCATTTAAAAGTTACAATACGGTAACCCAATTACATTATGTTTTATTGTCTTTCAGAATGAGTGAATACAAACCAGATACCAATGAAGATAACATTAGGGAGGTTTTGACCTCCAGAAATAATCTACTTCAATGTGTACTCCTGACAACTTTAATCATGTTTAAACTTAAATCATGTATAAGAAATTGAACCTTCGGTTACATTTTGTGTTGAATTTATAAAACTTTAGGCCAGTATTAAATATGAAATGTATTTACCGCAAAGTGATTGTCAAAAAGGTTCATTTCAGAGAAGACATTTGTTTCTGATATACATGTATGTCTTTATAAAAATGTCCTTAATTACCAGGGATCCAAATGAATTCCATCATTTTATGACAAATGCTAGTTCTGGAAATTTTGATATCTTCTATTATCTTCATTGACAACCACAATAGACATAGACATAGACATATTTTATTAAGTAATATAGGCCTCCGGCCCAAAATACAACATGTAAATACATCATATAGAGTGACACAAATTAAATATTATACATTTATACAAGTCAATATTACAGAATTCACATATTAAAGTGAATATAAGCTTATAACATGCCATATAAATCCAAAAATAATAACATTTGTATTAGATCATTTCAGGTTTAAGCATTTCAAAAGTTTTATAAAGTAACAGATGTGACATATATTTTTGAAGATATATGATTTGAAATAAATGTAGCTATATATAAATCCAAAATTAACACTATAATGAATAAGACTATTAAATCATATCATGAATATTTATATTCAAAATAAAGTGAAACTATTTATACTGTCTAATTAATAATACAGTAGTTTACTCTTGTTAATATTTCTTTAAATGGGCAAATCTAGAATTTCTTTTCTTCTTTTAAAAGCATTTAAAAGATATCTAGCAATACTGACAATGCTTTTCTCATCTTTCAAGCTAAATATTATGTAATACATGTTAAGCGATCTATTTCTTAACCAATTAGATTTGAAAAAAGTTTGTCTAAAATGTTCATACTCATTACATTCAAAGAAGAAGTGAAACTCATCTTCGACTACAGAAATATTATTTTTCATACATATAGGACAGAATATTAAATTTTTATCTATTGATAAATGTCTTCCCTTCTCGATCATTAAAGTATGGGTCGAACAACGAAAATTTGACAACGTTTTTCTTAAAATATATGATAAATCAATGTCTAAGTATGATTCTGAATACAGATGAGATTTAAAATGTTTATAATGCAGAGATTTAGGAGAATCATTTAGACCTGCGATCCATCTTTGTAAATAGCAGTCTTTAATGCGTGTTTTAAATAAATGAATAAAATTTATGTCATTTCCAACATCTTGGGCCAGCCAAGCATATCCAAATCCATATGTAAAAAGTAATTCTTTAATATGACTAGCCCAAGTTCTTCTGCCTGCTTCATCTAATTGTTTTAGCATTTTATAACATTGTTTAGGGTATCTATGGTTTTCCATACGTATAATTCTTAGCCAAAATTTTACACAGTTGGGAATATAAGTAATACATAACGGTAATCTTCCGCATTCTCCTAGCGCTAGAATATCAGATGTATTTTGTGATAAATTACAATACTGTTTACAGAATTTGATTTGCACTTTTTCAATTTTTTCAACATACTTGTATCCCCAGATTTCAGAGCCATAACAAAGTATAGGTTTGACCATAGCATCAAATACTTTAAACATATCTACTGAATTTAGATGTCCAAATTTACGTTGAAATCTAAATATACAGGCAACAGACTTAATACCTTGCAATGCCAACATTTCTTGCGTTTTTGACCATAGCAATTTTGGCGTGAAATAAACACCTAAATATTTATAAAATTTGACAACATCTATAGTTTCTCCACAATAAGTCCACTTTTCTGTAAGCTTGACGATGCCTCCATTTCTAAAAACAACAATTTTTGATTTATCGAGATTAATTTTCATATCAACAGATGCACAGAATTGTTCAATATAATTAATTTGTCTTTGAAGATGTACAACAGTATCTGAGAAACTTGAAACATCATCAGCAAACATTAAGGCTACTAACTCATTAATATCATCAGAAACAAATATACCACGATCACATTTAGAATGTAGAAATGTAACTAAATCATTTATAAACATAGAAAAGATTATGGGGCTGGACACACAGCCTTGCCTGGTTCCAATGTTACATGTGAAAAACTCAGTTAATCCATTATTAACCTTAACACATGATTTTAATTTGCTATACATAGACTGTAAAATTATTAAGAACTTTCCATCGACACCTTTTCTTGTAAAAGCATTCCATAGTTTTTGGTGTTGAATACTATCAAATGCTTTAGCAAAATCAACAAATATACAATAAAAACGTCCTTTTCTCTTAGAAAGATACTTTTGTCCTAAAGCCATTAAAGTAAATATGTTATCTATAGTGGTATACTTTTTCCTAAATCCTGCCTGTGACTCATCAATGACATCAAAAGTATCGTACCATTTAGTTAATCTATTACTTAATATGTGACAGAATATTTTACATAGGGAATCGATAAGTGAAATGCCTCGATAGTTATTTGGGTCATTTACTGGACCTTTTTTATGTAATGGTGTTATAATGCTTTCGCTCCAATTTTCAGGAAACGAACCTGAATCAAATATTTCATTAAAAAGTTGATTTAAAAACGGCAATATGTCATTAAGTGTATACTTATACATTTCTATACATACTCCGTCAGGGCCTCCAGAACGATTAGATTTTAAATGACGTATACTATCGATTATTTCTTGATTATATATAGGTTCGTTTAGGCTGCTAGAATCGTAATGTGTATTTTCAAAGATATTATCGTTATGCTCATCATCGTCATTTTCTCTTGAGATAAATAAACTTTTAAAATAATCGTGCCACTTTTCTGGTGTAATATCATTGTTTTGCTTATTACAATTTCCTTTTAATGTTTTCCAAAACACTTTAGAATTTTTTCGAGAACTAACTAATTCGTTCCGTTTTTTCTTAGCTAATAGAGCCTTTTTGTTCAGACAAATAGATTTAAAATGATTCCTTTTTGTTTTATATGTAATAAGGTCTTTTCTATCATTCGTAATTCTAAAATATCGTAGTGCTCGTGATTTGTCAACTTTAGCAGAATTACAATCATGATCCCACCAGGAAGGTTGGGTTGAACTGTATTGTTTACAATTAGACTTTAATTTCATATTATCGCCGGCCTTTTTAAAAACATCAATAAAATCGGGTATATATGAACTGAGAGAACGATCATAACGGTTACTTAGTATTTCATTAAAGGAACGGAAATTATCACAAAACTTAACATTAAAATCATCTTTTAACTCCTCTTTCCATTTATATTTTTGCCAAGTACGCAAATTTGAACTATCAATATTATTAAAGGACTGGTTATATGAACAGGATTTAAAACAAAACTGACAATGAAGGGGGAAATGTACAGAGTAATCCTTATCCCCAATTTTAAAATCAGTAATAAACTTAAATAAGCTGGATGAAGCTATCATATAGTCAACAATGCTTGCCCCATTGTTGGCAAAACATGTAAAATTACCATCCATATCACTAAATAGACGGCCATTTAAAGTATGAACATCGTACGTACAACATAACTCAATTAGTGACAAACCAAAACGATTATAATTTTCATCTTTAGATTTTCTTGGAGTCGAAAAATTGTCAGACGGGTAGTCAACATCATTGCCAAATATATATGAAATATCATCATCTGGAATGTAATCATTAAAATCTTTAATTCTAGAATTAAGATCACTTGAGACAGCTATAAAATAATGCGGGCAGTTTTATGTAGTGGATAGGCTTTTGGCTGCTCACAACAGGTCACAGGTTTGATACAGACTCGCCCCTATGAAAAATGAAACTCAGTACTGGCTCTATTGAAAATATAACTCGAGAGTAATTCCCAAAATGCTGAAGTAAGTCACAATCAAGCTGACATAGATTACTAGTAATACAAATGAAAGAACTAAAAGTGGAAAACATTATTGTTTTACATCCTCACAGAAAAGTAAAGTCTGTGTATATTGAAGTTATTCATATTTTATATAAATGTTTCACTTTTGAAGAAATTTAAGGTTTGTTTAATTGAAGGGGCAAGGTATGGTAACGGTAACTTTGATTTTTTACATGAAAATGCTATGGGAAGACTAGAATAGAAATCTTTTTATGCCGACCCTGAATTTGGGGGGGGGGGGGGGGGTGGTGGCATATAGTAATCGCAGAGTCCATCTTTCCCCTCCATCAGATAATTTGTTTCCGATCTGTAACTTTGTCATGCATAGATGGATTTTGTTAATACTTGCTACAAATGATCAGCATAACATGAAGATGTGTCACGAGTAAGACCCACACCCTTATCTCATAGGTCAAGGTCACACTTTCAGTTTGTTTGACAGCACTTTGAGTCTGTGTGAGGTTTCGTGTCAAACCTGTAACTTTGTCATGCATAGATGAATTTTATAAATACCTGCTACAAATGATCAACATAACTTGATGACATGTTTGCATAATTCATAGGTCAAGGTCACAATATAACTTTGACGTCACTTTCAGTCTGAGATTTCATGTCCTATCTGTCACTTTGTCACCTTTGATTAAATTTCACAAACACTTGGCCCAGTTCATCAGCACGACATGATGATGTGTAAAACTCACACCTGTACCTTAAAGGTCAAGGTCAACACTGTGTGAGGTTTCGTGTCTGGCCTTTAACTTTGTCATACATAGATTGATTTTATAAGTATTTGTTACAAATGACCGACATAACATGACGACGTGTTGCACGTTTACCCAAACTCCCACTTCAAAGGTCAAAGTCACAATTCAACTTTGTTTGACTACACATTCAACCTGTTTCAGATTTCATGTCTGGTCTGTAACTTTGTTACCTATGGATAAATTTCAAAAACACTTGGCTGAGTTGATCAGCATGACATGATGAAGTGTCGTAAGACCAAGAACCTTTCCTCAAAGACAGATGGTCACACTTTCAATTTGTTTGATATTTCGTTTCTGGTCTGTAAATTTGTCTCATTTGATCAAGAGGACATGGTGATATATGTATGTAAGACCTAGACCTGTACCTCAGAGGTCAAGGTTCACTTTGAGTTTGTTCGACAACACTTTGAGTCTGAGATTTCAAGTCTGGTCTATAACTTTATCAAATATGGATGGATTTCAAAGACACCTGGCTCAATTTATCAATTGATCAGAATGGCGGACGAAGTGTTGCATTAATACCCAGAACCTTACCTCACACTTTTAGTTTGTTTAATATTTTATCCCTGGTTTGTAATTTTGTTTTACATGGAGGGATTTTAAAATAGCCTGACAGAAATGATCAACATGTCTGGATGATGTTTCAACTGCATTTATCTGTAAAAAATACTCAGACCTTTACATCAGATGTCAAGGTCAAGGTTATGGAAAGGTCATGGTCACACTTTAAATTAAAAAAAACATGAAATTGTGTGTCTAGTCTGAAACGTCAGTCCATGACTCTTGATATTCATAGATACATTGCTACCTATTTTAAATATATTGTTATTATCACAGACCATTAGGGGGGCATGTGACACTTACCAGTGACATTTCTTGTTTTGTTTCTCATTTTTAAACATCTTGAGATCTGGAGTATTGTTTAGTCATAACACTGGAGACTGACTTGTTGATGGAGATTTAATATTTATAAATGACAAGCAGGGGTTAAAAAAAATAAAATTATGAAATTTCAGAAATCTTTATCTCGAGAACTGATGCGCTAAATTTGCTCATGAATAAAGGTTTCATATCAGTTCAAATAAAGGAACTAGAGCCCATTAAGGAGACAATGATTTTAACATGAACACTCATGATGGGAAAACAGTAAATTTTCTTGCCCTTGTTTGACTTGGAAATTATGGTTCTGCATGCAAGTACCATCTAGTCCATATTTCAACAACCACTCAATGTATTTGATTTAAACTTCACACAAGACTTTCCATTCATCAAATCTACTAAAATAGTGAAGGTAGATAACTCTTGCATGAATATGATGCAAAGTATTGCCTGGTTAAAGCTTTGCGTGCACGTACGATCAAGTCTATCTTACCAACCACTCAATTTATTGATTAAAACTACACGAGACTTGCTAGTCATCAAAACGTACTAAAATAACTACGTTAGATAACTCTAGCATAAATATAATGAAAATTATTGCCCTTGTTTGACTTAGAAATACGGGTTAAAGTTTTACATGCAATACCATCAAGTCCATATCTTACCAACCATACTCAATGTATTTAATTGAAACTTCACACAATACTTCCTAGTCACTAAACCTACTACAGAAACTAAGGGAGAGAACTCTTGCTTGAATATAATGGAAAGTATCAGTGCCATTGTTTGACTTAGAAATTTTGGTTAAAGTTTTGTGTGCAAGTACCATCAAGTCCATATCACAACAAACACTCAATGTATACGATTGAAACTCAACAGCCTCTGCATGTATTTGATTGAAACTTCATATTTAGTTTAAACATATTTTATTACTTATGTAACAGACAGTTAACCTCACATGATAATACATATTTATATATAACATGCGCAAATTGAACTACAAGTTCACTAGTTACAGTTCTCTCTATATCATCGATATCAAAAGTCTTGTCCATCTATATTAAATATAGATATCTCCGTTCAGAGGCAACCGATTTTTATTCATTTGGTATCGTTGGAAAGAACGGCTCAATGCCAATAAGCGTGTAAAGTTTTGATGAATTTAATTGATTGATTTTATCACATTTGGCATCTGAATTTACCTACTGTATTTTTGACAATAACTCATTTTGTAAAAATGGCACCTACTGTTATCATGTTTAAATTTCAATATCGGGTATGTCCCCGCGGACAGCAACCAATGCAACACAACGTCAGAGCATCGACAAGACACGCCTTTGTAGAAATTGAGTCGGTAGTTGGTCCCATTCCTCTGCTATAGCAGCCCTAAGTTCATGATTTGTCCTGAGATTTCTGGCACGAACTCTCCGTTTCAAATAATCCAAAACATGTTCCATTGGATTCATGTCTAGGATAGGGGATAGTGCCGGCCGTGGCAGCACATCAATGTTATTTGCCGTCAGGAAGTTTGTCGTGAGTCTCGCACTATGGGGCAGTGCGTTGTCTTTTTGGAAGACGGTGTCATGGTGGAGGCCAATGAATGGCACAACTGGCTGGAGCACCTGTCAATGTAACGTTGCGCCGTTAAACCACATCAATGTCCTTTTCAAAACACAAGGAAGACCAGTCTGGTTTGGTGGTCAGCAGTAAATCCAGCCCACAACATTGCCCTAGGCCCACCCCACCTACCTGACTCAACCACACAGGCATCCGCAAACCTTTCGCCAGTACGACGGTAGACGTGCCTACGCCGGTCATTGGAATCGACACAGAATTTACATTCATCAGTTTAAAGAACCGATCTCCACTGATTAACCAACCATCTGCGATGTTGCAATACACAGTGTATACGTAAACGTCGATTGTTGTGCGTAAGACGTGCCCCGCATACGGACGTCGGCAACGTATCTCAGCAACTCTTTAATTCAGGACTCGCACCATTATTATCTCCCTTGATGAAGGAGGTAGAAATAAAACTTTAGTTCTCTTTTTCTTCTTTTTTCAGGGCTTTGTACTGCAATGAAGGAGGTAGAAATAAAACTTAAGTTCTCTTTTTCTTCTTTTTTCAGGGCTTTGTACTGCAATGTTTTGTTTTTTGCTAGCATGAGTTAAATGGTCAGTATTTTAGAAATCCCCACTGAAAATTTGATGCTGATACCAGCTTTCTGGACAATTCTATGTCATTTCAGAATTGGTTGGTTCGAACGCATCTAGGGCGAATAATTGACATCTTATTACTCTGGAAATTGATAGGTCTCACAAAAGCATTGAATTTAAAAAAAAAACAACCTGGTCAAGGTATACTTTTTTTCTTTATAACTGTATATCTAATTTGAGCCCAAACAAATGCTGCAGAATTTAATTTTTCACTCTGTTTTGGATATAAATGTTACAGTGGAGCCCTATAGGAAATGTAATAGTGGTGTGAGACGTTAAGACATCGCCTTACCATTCTGGCGCTAATGTGCAACCTAGTACGATCTTGTTTGTTGAGAACAGTTACGTGGGACTGTAAATCGGTCACGCAGATGTGTCGAGGCAATTTGCCGATCCTGATGTAACGTTGTTTCTCGAGGACGTCCAGACCTCGGCAGGTCGGCAACAGCACCAGCTGCAACACATTTCTGGCGTACAGCGAATAGTGCGAACACTAACCCCGAAATCGTTCGCAACATGTAATGGTTGCAACCCGGCTTTGAGCCTACCAATTGCGCGTAGACGTTCGTTTGATAGTTTCATATTGTCGTAACAAGAGAAGTTTTTATCAGTGTATGGGTGTCTTTCAATTGAAATATCGACAGACATCCAATTTGTACATGAAAATTGAGTACGACGTTTATACCCAGTCGTGCACGTGGCGGCACTGTGCTGTATTGGCATTGCTAGGACACCTATAACAGTGGAGAATAAATGGATGTGTTTGTGTAAGGGTGTACAATGCGTGTTGAATACCAGATGTGTATCTGTTATAGTTAAAAATTATCAACAAATACACACCTGGACAAGACTTTTGTCCTTAAGTATATTATATATACCGGAATAAAATGTAATAACATTCAATCTCCGTGATGATTGTTAGGACATTGAATCCGCGCTCGGCCACAATCTCCGTGATGATTGTTCTACGACACTGAATCACCGCTCTGTCACAATCTCCGTGATGGTTGTTCTACGGCATTGAATCACCGCTCTGCCACAATCTCCGTGATGGTTGTTCTACGACACTGAATCACCGCTCTGTCACAATCTCCGTGATGGTTGTTCTACGGCATTGAATCACCGCTCTGCCACAATCTCCGTGTTGATTGTTATACGGCATAGAATCCCCGCTCGGCCACAATCTCCGTGATGATTGTTCTACGACACTGAATCACCGCTCTGTCACAATCTCCGTGATGCTTATTCTACGACATTGAATCACCGCTCTGCCACAGTCTCCGTGTTGATTGTTATACGGCATTGAATCCCCGCTCGGCCACAATCTTCGTGTTGCTTGTTCTACGACATTGAATCACCGCTCTGCCACAGTCTCCGTGTTGACTGTTATACGGCATTGAATCCCCATCGGCCACAATCTTCGTGTTGACTGTTATACGGCATTGAATCCCCGCTCGGTCAGAACCTCCATGATTATTGTTATACGGCATTGAATCCCAGCTCGGTCAGAACCTCCGTGATTATTGTTATACGGCATTGAATCCCCGTCGGCCACAATCTCCGTATTGATTGCTATACGACATTGCCGGAATCCCCGCCCGGCCATAATCTCCGTGATGATTGTTATACGTTATTGAATCCTAACTGGGTAAATCTCTGGTGATAATGTTTTTTGTTTTTTTTAGCAATCGTTTTGATTAATTAAAGAACTATTTGCAAATTAAGTACTGTTTCAAGTGAATTTAGAACTAAAGTGGAGCGCGTCGTCGAGTGGTGGAGCATCGGGTCTAAGATCGGAGTCGTGAGTTTGATCCTCCACCACGGCTATGTGATATGTCCTTGATCCTCCACCACGGCTATGTGATGTGTCCTTGATCCTCCACCGCAGCTATGCGATGTATCCTTGATCCTCCACCACGGCTATGTGATATGTCCTTGATCCTCCACCACGGCTATGTGATGTGTCCTTGATCCTCCACCGCAGCTATGTGATGTGTTCTTGATCCTCCACCGCGGCTATGCGATGTATCCTTGATCCTCCACCACGGCTATGTGATATGTCCTTGATCCTCCACCACGGCTATGTGATGTGTCCTTGATCCTCCACCGCAGCTATGTGATGTGTTCTTGATCCTCCACCGCGGCTATGCGATGTATCCTTGATCCTCCACCACGGCTATGTGATGTGTCCTTGATCTTCAACGACATCTATGTGATGTGTTCTTGATCCTCCACCGCGGCTATGTGCTGTGTTCTTGATCCTCCACCGCGGCTATTTGATGTGTTCTTGATCTTCCACCACGGCTATGTGATATGTCCTTGATCCACGACCACGGGTATGTGATGTGTCCTTGATCCCCGACCACGGGTATGTGATGTGTCCTTGATCCTCCACCACAGCTATGTGATGTGTTCTTGATCCTCCACCGCGGCTATGCGATGTATCCTTGATCCTCCACCACGGCTATGTGATATGTCCTTGATCCTCCACCACGGCTATGTGATGTGTCCTTGATCCTCCACCGCAGCTATGTGATGTGTTCTTGATCCTCCACCGCGGCTATGCGATGTATCCTTGATCCTCCACCACGGCTATGTGATATGTCCTTGATCCTCCACCATGGCTATGTGATGTGTCCTTGATCCTCTACCGCAGCTATGTGATGTGTTCTTGATCCTCCACCGCGGCTATGCGATGTATCCTTGATCCTCCACCACGGCTATGTGATGTGTCCTTGATCTTCAACGACATCTATGTGATGTGTTCTTGATCCTCCACCGCGGCTATGTGCTGTGTTCTTGATCCTCCACCGCGGCTATTTGATGTGTTCTTGATCTTCCACCACGGCTATGTGATATGTCCTTGATCCACGACCACGGGTATGTGATGTGTCCTTGATCCCCGACCACGGGTATGTGATGTGTCCTTGATCCTCCACCCCAGCTATGTGATGTGTTCTGTATCCTCCGCCACGGCTATGTGATGTGTCCTTGATCCTCCACCGCGGCTATGTGATGTGTTCTTGATCCTCCACCACTACTATTGGATGTGTCTTTGATCCTCCACCGCGGCTATGTGATGTGTTCTTGATCCTCCACCGCTACTATGTGTTGTGTTCTTGATCCTATGTGATATGTCCTTGATCCCCGACCATGGATATATGATGTGTCCTTGATCCCCGACCACGGGTATATGATGTTTCCTTGATCTTCCACCACGGCTATGTGATGTGTCCTTTATCCTCCACCACGGGTATGTGATGTGTCCTTGATCCCCGACCACTGGTATGTGATGTGTTCTTGATCCATCCACCGTGGCTATTTGATGTGTTCTTGATCCTCCGCCACAGCTATGTGATGTGTCCTTGATCCTCCACCACGGCTATGTGATGTGTCATTGATCCTCCACCACGGCTATGTGATGTGTCCTTGATCCTCCACCGCGGCTTTTTGTCAAAGTTAAAATACTTGTTTCACAATCGAGGTAAAATTAATTATTAAAAAAAAAATTAGTTGCTATTGTGAACCATTTTAATTCTAAGTGTTCACCATGTTAGAATGCGGGTCAGTATTGTGTTTGTAAGGTATGAAATACGAAATATAGGAAGAGAACAATTTTGTAAACAAGGGGTATATCCAAAGCAACACTGTCAGCCAAAATATAAGGTAAACCCATTACCGTACCACGCCGCGCAAAAACGGGATCATATGTATCGGTGTTTGGAATCCCTTTACCTGACCCAGTGACAAAACTAATCATGGATTAAACAACTCTATGTCTGATCCCTCATCCCTATATTTTGCTTTGTTTTCATGTATCTTATTTTTATATGTTTTTTTTATATAGTTTGACCTGTGTGTGTATCTGGGCTGGCTGATAATGGCTCCACTTCCTCTCCTACGCTTATGTCAATAGTTATGTACATGTAAGCATTTGCAGCATAGTCATGATATTAGCTCAACCTGTGTTTGTATGTTGGCGGGCGGATAATGGCCCCACTTCCTCTCCTACGCTTATGTCATTGGTTATGTATATGTAAGCATATGCAGCATAGTCATGATATCAGATTAACCTGTGTTTGTATGTTGGCGGGCGGATAATGGCCCCACTTCTTCTCCTACGCTTATGTCATTGGTTATGTACATGTAAGCATATGCAGCATAGTCATGATATCAGATTAACCTGTGTTTGTATGTTGGCGGGCGAATAATGGCTCCACTTCCTCTCCTACGCTTATGTCACTGGTTTTGTACATGTAAGCATATGCAGCATAGTCATGATATCATAGTTCAATCTGCGTGTGTGTGTCTGGGCGGGCAGATAATGGCTCTATTTCCTCTCCTACGGTTATGTCAATGGTTATGTACATGTAAGAAAATGCGGCACATTCATGATATCATAGTTCAACCTGTGTGTTTATCTGGGCAGGCGGATAATGGCTCCACTTCCTTTCCTACGCTGGTCAATGGTTATGAACAAGCAGCATTTGCGGCACATTCATGATATCATAGTTTGACTTGTGTGTGTATCTGGGCTGGCGGATACTGGCTCCACTTCCTCTCCTACGCTTATGTCAATGGTTATGTACATGTAAGCATATGCGGCACATTCATGATATCATAGTTCAACCTGTGTGTTTATCTGTGCAGGCGGATAATGGCTCCACTTCCTCTCCTACGCTGGTCAATGGTTATGTACATGTAAGCATATGCGACACATTCATGATATCATAGTTCAACCTGTGTGTTTATCTGTGCAGGCGGATAATGGCTCCACTTCCTCCTACGCTGGCCAATGGTTTTGTACATGTAAGCATAAGCGGCACATTCATGATATCATAGTTCAACCTGTGTGTTTATCTGTGCAGGCGGATAATGGCTCCACTTCCTCCTACGCTGGTCAATGGTTTTGTACATGTAAGCATATGTGGCACATTCATGATATCATAGTTCAACCTGTTTGTGTATCTTGGCGGGCGGATAAAGGCTCCACTTACTCTCGTACGCTTATGTCAATGGTTATGTACATGTAAGCATATGCGGCACATTCATAATATCATAGTTCAACCTGTGTGTGTATCTGGGCGGGCGGATAATGGCTCCACTTCCTCTCCTACGCTGGTCAATGGTTATGTACATGTAAGCATATGCGGCACATTCATGCTATCATAGTTTGACCTGTGTGTGTATCTGGGCGGGCGGATAATGGCTCCACTTCTTCATCTACGCTGGTCAATGATTTTGTACATGTAAGCATATACGGCACATTCATGCAAACATAGTTTAACCTGTGTGTGTATCTGGGCGGGCGGATAATGGCTCCACTTCTTCATCTACGCTGGTCAATGGTTATGTACATGTAAGCATATGCGGCACATTCATGATATCATAGTTTGACCTGTGTGTGTATCTGGGCTGGAATATAATGGCTCCACTTCCTCTCCTTCACTCGTCAATGGTTTTGTACATGTATGCATATGAGGCACCTTGATGATATCATAGTTCACCCTGTGTGTGTGTATCTCTGCGGGCGGATAATGCTTCCACTTCCTCTCTTACCCTGGTCAATGGTTATGTTCATGTAAGCATTTGCGGCACATTCATGATATCATAGTTCAACATGTGTGTGTATCTGGGCGGGCGGATAATGGCTCCACTTCCTCTCCTACGCTGGTCATGGTTATGTACATGTTAGCACATGAGGTACATTCATGATATCATAGTTCACCCTGTGTGTGTATCTTGGCAGGCGGGTAATGGCTCCACTTCCTCTCCTACGCTGGTCAATGGTTATGTACATGTAAGCATATGTGGCATATTCATGATATCATAGTTCAACCTGTGTGTATATCTTGGCGGGCGGATAAAGGCTCCACTTCCTCTCTTATCCTGGTCAATGGTTATGTACATGTAAGCATTTGCGGCACATTCATAATATCATAGTTCACCCTGTGTCTGTATTTTGGCAGGCGGGTAATGGCGCCATTTCCTCTCCTACGCTGGTCAGTGGTTATGTTCATGTAAGCATATGAGGCATATTCATGATATCATAGTTCAACCTGTGTGTATATCTTGGCGGGCGGATAATGGCTCCACTTCCTCTCCTACGCTTATGTCAATGGTTTTGTACATTTAAGCATATGCGGCATATTCATGATATCATAGTTCAACCTGTGTGTATATCTTGGCGGGCGGATAATGGCTCCACTTCCTCTCCTACGCTGGTCAATGGTTATGTACAAGTAAGCATATGTGGCACATTCGTGATATCATAGTTCAACCTGTGTGTGTATCTTGGCAGGCGGGTAATGGCTCCACTTCCTCTCCTACGCTGGTCAATGGTTATGTACATGTAAGCATATGTGGCATATTCATGATATCATAGTTCAACCTGTGTGTATATCTTGGCGGGCGGATAAAGGCTCCACTTCCTCTCTTATCCTGGTCAATGGTTATGTTCATGTAAGCATTTGCGGCACATTCATGATATCATAGTTCACCCTGTGTGTGTATCTTGGCAGGCGGGTAATGGCTCCACTTCCTCTCCTACGCTGGTCAATGGTTATGTACATGTAAGCATATGTGGCATATTCATGATATCATAGTTCAACCTGTGTGTGTGTGTATCTGGGCGGGCGGATAATGGCTCCACTTCCTCTACTACGCTTATGTCAATGGTTATGTACACTTAAGCATATGCGGCATATTCATGATATCATAGTTCAACCTGTGTGTGTATCTGGGCGGGTGGATAATGGCTCCACTTCCTCTCCTACGCTGGTCAATGGTTTTGTACATGTAAGCATATGCGGCACATTCGTGATTTCCTAGTTCAATCTGTGTGTGTATCTTGGCGTGTGGATAATGGCTCCACTTCCTCTCCTACGCTTATGTCAATGGTTATGTACATGTAAGCATATGAGGCACATTCTTGATATCATAGTTCACCCCGTGTGTGGTTCTTGATGGACGGGTAATGGCTCCACTTCCTGTCCTACGCTGGTCAATGGTTATGTACATGTTAGCATATGAGGTACATTCATGATATCATAGTTCACCCTGTGTGTGTATCTTGGCAGGCAGGTAATGGCTCCACTTCCTCTCCTACGCTGGTCAATGGTTATGTACATGTAACATATGAGGCACATTCATGATATCATAGTTCACCCTGTGTGTATATCTTGGCGGGCGGATAATGGCTCCACTTCCTCTCCTACGCTGGTCAATGGTTATGTACATGTAAGCATATGTGGCACATTCATGATTACATAGTTCAACATGTGTGTGTATCTGGGCGGGCGGATAATGGCTCCACTTCCTCTCGTACGCTTTTGTCAATGGTTATGTACATGCAAGCATATCAGGCACATTCTTGATATCATAGTTCACCCTGAGTGTGTATCTGGATGGACAGGTAATGGCTCCACTTCCTCTCCTACGCTGGTCAATGGTTATGTACATGTTAGCATATGAGGTACATTCATGATATCATAGGTCACCCTGTGTGTGTATCTTGGCAGGCGGGTAATGGCTCCACTTCCTCTCATACGCTGGTCAATGGTTATGTACATGTAACATATGAGGCACATTCATGATATCATAGTTCACCCTGTGTGTGTATCTGAGCGGGCGGGTAATGGCTCCACTTCCTCTCCTACGCTGGTCAATGATTATGTACATGTAAGCATATGTGGCACATTCGTGATATCATAGTTCAACCTGTGTGTGTGTATCTGGGCGGGCGGCTATTGGCTCCACTACCTCTCCTACGCTGGTCAATGGTTATGTACATGTAAGCATATGAGGCACATTCATGATATCATAGTTCAACCTGTGTGTATATCTTGGCGGGCGGATAATGGCTCCACTTCCTCTCCTACGCTGGTCAATGGTTATGTACAAGTAAGCAGATATGGCATATTCATGATATCATAGTTCAACCTGTGTGTGTATCTGGGCTTGCGAAAAATGGCTCCACTTCCTTTCTTACCTTGGTCAATGGTTATGTTCATGTAAGCATTTGCGTCACATTCATGATATCATAGTTCACCCTGTGTGTGTATCTTGGCAGGCGGGTAATGGCTCCACTTCCTCTCCTACGCTGCTCAATGTTTATGTACATGTAAGCATATGCGGCATATTCATGATATCATAGTTCAACCTGTGTGTGTGTATCTGGGCGGGCGGATAATGGCTCCACTTCTTCTCCTACGCTTATGTCAATGGTTATGTACATTTAAGCATATGCGGCATATTCATGATATCATAGTTCAACCTGTGTGTGTATCTTGGCTGGCGGATAATGGCTCCACTTCCTCTCCTACGCTGGTCAATGGTTATGTACATGTAAGCATATGTGGCATATTCATGATATCATAGTTCAACCTGTGTGTGTGTGTATCTGGGCGGGCGGATAATGGCTCCACTTCCTCTACTACGCTTATGTCAATGGTTATGTACACTTAAGCATATGCGGCATATTCATGATATCATAGTTCAACCTGTGTGTGTATCTGGGCGGGCGGATAATGGCTCCACTTCCTCTCCTACGCTGGTCAATGGTTTTGTACATGTAAGCATATGCGGCACATTCGTGATTTCATAGTTCACCCTGTGTGTGGTTCTTGATGGACGGGTAATGGCTCCACTTCCTCTCCTACGCTGGTCAATGGTTATGTACATGTTAGCATATGAGGTACATTCATGATATCATAGTTCACCCTGTGTGTGTATCTTGGCAGGTAGGTAATGGCTCCACTTCCTCTCATACGCTGGTCAATGGTTATGTACATGTAACATATGAGGCACATTCATGATATCATAGTTCACCCTGTGTGTATATCTTGGCGGGCGGATAATGGCTCCACTTCCTCTCCTACGCTGGTCAATGGTTATGTACATGTAAGCATATGTGGCACATTCATGATTTCATAGTTCAACATGTGTGTGTATCTGGGCGGGCGGATAATGGCTCCACTTCCACTCGTACGCTTTTGTCAATGGTTATGTACATGCAAGCATATCAGGCACATTCTTGATATCATAGTTCACCCTGAGTGTGTATCTGGATGGACGGGTGATGGCTCCACTTCCTCTCCTACGCTGGTCAATGGTTATGTAAATGTTAGCATATGAGGTACATTCATGATATCATAGTTCACCCTGTGTGTGTATCTTGGCAGGCGGGTAATGGCTCCACTTCCTCTCATACGCTGGTCAATGGTTATGTACATGTAACATATGAGGCACATTCATGATATCATAGTTCACCCTGTGTGTGTATCTGAACGGGCGGGTAATGGCTCCACTTCCTCTCCTACGCTGGTCAATGATTATGTACATGTAAGCATATGTGGCACATTCGTGATATCATAGTTCAACCTGTGTGTGTGTATCTGGGCGGGCGGATAATGGCTCCACTACCTCTCCTACGCTGGTCAATGGTTATGTACATGTAAGCATATGAGGCACATTCATGATATCATAGTTCAACCTGTGTGTATATCTTGGCGGGCGGATAATGGCTCCACTTCCTCTCCTACGCTGGTCAATGGTTATGTACATGTAAGCATATGCGGCATATTCATGATATCATAGTTCAACCTGTGTGTGTGTATCTGGGCAGGCGGATAATGGCTCCACTACCTCTCCTACGCTGGTCAATGGTTATGTACATGTAAGCATATCAGGCACATTCTTGATATCATAGTTCACCCTGTGTGTGTATCTGGATGGACTGGTAATGGCTCCACTTCCTCTCCTACGCTGGTCAATGGTTATGTACATGTTAGCATATGAGGTACATTCATGATATCATTGTTCGCCCTGTGTGTGTATCTGGGCGGGCGGGTAATGGCTCCACTTCCTCTCCTGCGCTGGTCAATGATTATGTACATGTAAGCATATGCGGCACATTCGTGATATCATAGTTCAACCTGTGTGTGTGTATCTGGGCGGGCGGCTAATGGCTCCACTACCTCTCCTACGCTGGTCAATGGTTATGTACATGTAAGCATATGAGGCACATTCATGATATCATAGTTCAACCTGTGTGTATATCTTGGCGGGCGGATAATGGCTCCACTTCCTCTCCTACGCTGGTCAATGGTTTTGTACATGTAAGCATATTAGGCACATTTATGATCATAGTTCAACCTGTGTGTGTATCTGGGCGGGCGGATAATGGCTCCACTTCACGTCGTACGCTGGTCAATGGTTATGTACATGTAAGCATATGCGGTATATTCATGATATCATAGTTCAACCTGTGTGTGTATCTGGGCTGGCGGATAATGGTTCCACTTCCCCTCGTACGCTGGTCAATGTTGATGTACATGTAAGCATATGTGGCACATTCGTGATATCATAGTTCACCCTGAGTGTGTATCTGGGCTGGCGGATTATGGCTCCACTTCTTCTCCTACGCTGGTCAGTGGTTATGTACATGTAAGTATATGCGGCACATTCATGATATCATAGTTCAACCTGTGTGTGTGTGTGTCTGGGCGGGCGGATAATGGCTCCACTTCCTCTCTTACCCTGGTCAATGGTTTTGTACATGTATGCATATGCGGCAGATTCACGATATCATAGTTTGACCTGTGTGTGTGTCTGGGCGGGCGGGTAATGGCTCCACTTCTTCTCCTATGCTGGTCAATGGTTTTGTACATGTAAGCATATGCGGCACATTCATGATATCATAGTTCAACCTGGTTAAATAAATTTGGTTAAATTGGTATAAATGGTAAAATTGTAAGGTTATTAAGACACTTTTTTGGAACGTGAGTTCAAAGAATAAGTTTCTTACAACGTCGACCCAGAGTTGTATATACATTCTTTTACCAAGTATAGTGTTGTGTATACATTCTTATATGGTATTGTTTACAACTTTTTAACGCAGTATTGTATTGTACATACCTTCTTATACCTAGTATGGTATTGTATATACCTTCCTATAAACAGTATGGTATTTTATATACCTTTTTATACCCAGTATGGTATAGTATATACCTTCTTATATGTTCATAATCCTAAGGAATCTGCCTTTAATATCGACCCTAACCTTCAACTGAATAATGACTATCTGTTCACACCGGTTATAAACGTCATTTATGATGTTAAAACCACAGGCGACAGTATCGGTGCTAAGATTTGCTAAGGCTTCCAAAGTCTTTACTCCCATACAGTCAAATCAGTGTAAGCGAGCACCTATATTAAGCAGCCACATTCTTTTAGCAACGGGGGTACCATATTTTCTATTTTATCATTGTTATGCTTTCAGAGTGAATTAACCAGTATTAAGCAACAACCTGTGTTAAAATAGCAGTTTTGCTTCTTCCTTTGACTGGCTGCTTAAGACAGGTATGACTATACATGATAGTCAATATGAAGGTTAGTCCCTCATATATTGACAGCATCTTTTCTAACCACCAACATATCATAACCAGCCAATCGCTATAAAAATTATATGTTTTCCAACAGATTGATTTCGAAGAAAGGTTCTGGTTTTGACAAGTTAATCATGTTTAGACAATATCGTTACTGAAAAACAAATGGTGACAGCTTACCTTGTGTACGAAACAACTAAGGTAGTTTGATATTGTGACGGATATGTAATAGCCAATGTTTGGCCTTGTATTTTTCTAGATAAGTTGGTTAGTTTTGGTTAGTCGCACATAGTTGAAAACAGTTAAATAAAACAGCCGTCAATTTACACACATATAAATCAATAAATGTGTCGCCCCTTTGCTTAGGCGTTGACCAGAAATTGAATTTCTAAAAAAGCATTTACAATATACTTTACTTACTATACATGCAAGATTATATATAGCATTTGGTATAGCCGCAAAACTGACATCCTGTGCTCATTAGATTAGAGTGGAATATAACAAATATATTTTAATTACTAGTTATCAATACTTTCACAGTCGGTTAATAGTTTCCTCCTTTGGGTCAATAGTCACTTTCTTTGGATAAATAATTTTAACCATTGACCACTAAAAAGGTAGATAATTGTATACCACTGACCGCCAAAAAGGTATATAGTGTACTATTGGCCACTTATTCCTCCAAAAATGAACTATTGACCACTTTTTCTGTCAGAACCAGTTTCACCCGATTACCGTTCTAATGCTGATAGTCCATTCAAACTCCATTGGCTTTACTTGATAAAACAACAGTTAAAATGAACTGTTTATTATATTCCGTAAATTAAAACTGATACTGAAATACCATTTTTTAACGCTAAAATACAATTAATCCATTTTCCACAACTGATATGTTTATATAATGACGTCAGGTTGTATAGGCATTGGCGTTGATGACGTTATTTTGATCAAGAGCGGATCCAGAATTTATCTGAATACTAGTGGCATTGTATTTTGAATAGTTGGAAATATTTTAAGTCAGAGAACATATGATGGTTAGGAACGTAGGCCTAATAGTTGAATTTGTTAGTGGAGAACAGATATAAAATAGCTACAAAAAAAATTGAATATGCTTTTCACACCTCTGTTAAAAAACGCAGTGAAAGTATGAATGAAGTGAGGTGAAAAACTTCTAATACGTTTGTATGTTATACGTCTTCTTGACTTACCTTTTTTATTGTTATTCAATATAATAAAACAATATCTACCTTTTTAGCAGTCAATATTTAAAATTATTCATCCAAGTAAAATGACTATTGACCCAAAGCAGGAAACTATTGACCACTAGAAAGGTAGATAGTTATATAGTCTTTATTGGTTTATTATTATTTTTTTAACAGTAAAGGTAGTGTATACTGGTCTGAATAAAATCGTTTTAAACACATGCCATGGAAATGTGAGTTTTATGTTGAAAAATAAAAATACATGGATGACAAATACCGGTATTCCATGTCTAAATTAAGACAAATTACTGCAAACAATTGGTGAAACTGAAATTATCTCTCTTTTTTTTTCAAAATATATTTCTCCATCAACAGCTATGATCAAGCTCTCTTTTGATATCACAATCAAAATACTGCATGCCAAAAAAGTGTCGACATCGCAAATAATAATAGCCTGTAATAAAACATTGTCTCGTTATGGTGAAAATTTATGGCACGTTACAAGCTATAAAGCTGACTCGAAATTTTGTACCTATTTCTGAACTTTAGCCTAAGTGTGACCTTGATTTTTAAGCTTGGGACCTATGTCTTGCACGCGACACATCGTCCGATTACGGTGAACAGTTGTGCCATGTTATATCGAAATCTTGTCAAATAGTTTAGAAGATATGAAGTGAACACGAAATTTTGTACCGCTAAGTGTTACCTTTGCCTTTATACTTGTGGGAGGAAGGGAGAGAGATAAGTAATCACTGTACCCACTACTTATAATATAACGTAAATCACAAATAGCTGACTGCTAACCTCAAAAGTATTCTGATTCAATTTTATTGCAGATGACATTATCATCAATGAAAGGAGAAGCAAGGGAGGTACATTATGTTTTCAATTGGTAAAAGGTCGTTGACAGTTACGGCTCTTTATTCTACAAATAGCTGTTTGAGATTGAAGGCAGTTGACTGGGGCGCCAGAAATACATTAACATTAAACTTATAAACTCATTATAAAAAGATGTCGAAATATATGTAACGCTCCCCACTCCTTTGAATCCATCCAGAAACATTTCATTACCGATCTCCGATGACTGGACTCTGTCTGACCTATAATCACATAACCATCGGAATATATTAAAATAATTTATGTCGTCACGATTCGGTCATCAAGGATTCAGTCACCACCCTCTGACCAAACTGGTTTACGCGTCGACGTTTTTCTTCTATGAACTGATCCCCCTTCACCTCGTCAGATAACATAACTTACGTGGTGTAAAATGTTCATGTCACATGATGTGCATTACTCCTTTTAGCACCCAGCTAAATGTTAAGATTTATCCACGAACTTGTTAGCACAACAAAATTGTTGCAGTTTCCGAAACCGAAAACAAACAAAAAACAATTCCTATTAACCGTTTTCTGTGACAAGTCTAAATGCATAAAAACATTTAACATTTCTCGTGGGTTAGAAAGCAATTAAAACCTTCAGAATGCCATAATAATCACGATTTATCTATAATTCTCCAAATTTGCCATTAACTACTTGTACAAATTGAAAACAAAACACAAATGGAAATGGAATTGATTAAACAGCATTACACGCTTCAATTTTAGCTGTATTCGCTGAGCTATCGTCGGATTTTTCATGTTTTTATTGAAACATAAACATTTTCTCAATGGCGGAAGTTTTGGCGAGCTGGTTCCCAGTGTTCCCCATTGAGTCAATATACACACCGGAAAAAAGCCTTTGTTTTTGAAGGTTCTGTTGTCTTATATAATCATACTGTGATTCTACACGCACCAGCTCAGATAAATGTGGCGTGCATCGACATATGTTTTTTTTATTTTGATATAAACACCATTCTCCTGAAATGGGGCTAATTGGTTGTTTAGGTTATCAGTTGTTACATATTTTATTTCAACATGAAATAGAGCCTGGCGACAACTTCTTTCAATATTATGTTCGACACGTGACCTAACGTTCATAGATACTGTATCCATCATTTTTCAATTGAAGATTATATGTTATTACGGAGAAATACAATCATGGCAAAATACTGCAATTTTCGTTCTAAATTATGTGTTACTTTTGTAACATTTTAAAAAATTGGTTTAATTGGTAAAAATGGTAAAATTGTAAAGTTATTGAGACACTTTTTTTAGAAAATGAATTCAAAGAATATTTTTCTTACAACGTTATGTTAAGTTATGATCCTTTGGACGATTAAATGGGGTATAAAACTTGGAATGTACCTCTTCGGCTTTCTTATGATTTTTTTTTTTTCACAATCTTTTTAACATTACTATATTATGTACTATATTATGGAAGCGTTACGAAAATACATATTCACCACCAACGAGATAAAAGAACTTGTTCAAAACTCAACACTTTTTTAAATATTATTAGCACATATAATTAACAACCTTTCTGACTCCCCATTTTGCTTGTTATCTGTTTCAATTATTTATATATTTCTCTAAAAGCTGGACACAATGTTACATGATCGTTTTATTGTAATAAATCATAATAACTAAACACCAAATGTGGAGTTAGAAAATCTGTGTACTATATGTGGTAAAACTATTAAAAAGATATTAAGTATATATGTTGTATGTTTTTTTCAGGGGGTTATTTCTGAAGTATTTGGTGATTGTATGAAATTAAAACTTATAGAAAATGATACTTTGTGTATATTATGCATAAACATAAATATGGGCTCTTGGCCCGTATAGTAATACGCGCATGCGCCTTTACATGTCAGTAGAGTGTTTGACATCTCTCGCCAGATTCAGACATTTTTTAATTTAATCGTCTTTTTGAATTTGACAAAATCGGCTGTTTTAGAACAACAAGTATGGATGCGTTAGAGAACTACGTTATGTGTGGATGCATTAGAGCAATTGTATGAAAAACAAATACTACGTTAAGTGTGGATGAATTAGAGCAATTGTATGAAATACAAATACTACGTGAAGTGTGGATGTATTAGAGAAATTATATGAAATACAAATACTACGTTAAATGTGGATGCGTTAGAGCAATTGTATGAAAAACAAATACTACATTAAGTGTGGATGCATTAGAGAAATGTTATGAAATACAAAAACTACGTTAAGTGTGGATGCATTAGAGAATTAGAGAAATGTTATGAAATACAAAAACTACGTTAAGTGTGGATGCATTTACAAAAACTACGTTAAGTGTGGATGCATTAGAGAAATGTTATGCAATACAAATACTACGTTAAGCGTGGATGTATTAGAGAAATTGTATGAAATAGACATGTTACTTTAAGTGTCGATGCGTTAAAGAACTTGGATAAGAGAAATTGTATGAAATACAAAATGTATTTAAATGTACCCAGTATGATATATACATGTACCTTCTGCTACTCAGAATTGTATATACCTTCTTTTACCAAAAATGGTATTGTATATACCTTCTTATAACCAGTATGGTATTGTTTGCAACTTCTTAACCCAGAATTGTACTGTACACACCTTCTTATATCCAGTATGGTATTGTATAAACCTTCCTATAACCAGTATGGTATAATATATACCTTCTTATACCCAGTATGGTATTGTATAAACCTTTTTATACCCAGTTTGGTAAAGTATATACCTTCTTAAACCCGGAATGGTATATACCTTTTTATAACTAGTATGATGTTGTATAAACCTTCTTACATCCAGTATGGTATTGTAAAAAAAAAACTTATACCCAGTATTGTATATATCTTCTTTTTATACCCAATATGGTATTGTATATACCTACTTATACCCAGTATTTTATATACCGTCTTATACCCAATACGGTATTGTATATACCTTCTTCTTCCCAGTTATGTATATTCCTTCTCATACCCAGTATGGTGTATTCCTTCTTATACCCAGTATGGTATTTTATATAACTTCTCATATCCAGTATTGTATTGTATATACCTTCTAATACCCAGTATTGTATTGTATATACCTTCTAATACCCAGTATTGTACATACCTTCTAATACCCAGTATGGTATATTCCTTCTCATACCCAGTATGGTATTTTATATAACTTCTTATACCCAGTTTGGTATTTTATATAACTTCTTATACCCAGTATTGTATATTCATTCTCATACCCAGTATGGTTTTTGATTACGATTTAAAATCAGTGGGTCAACTACATTAGTTTTGATGTACATCAAGCTTCTCGTCCATAGATATATCTGCATAAGTTCTCAAATAATGGGTTTACTATGTCTATGTCAATGTCTAAACTACATTATATACTGTTAAGCCATCTCTTATTTGTATTCACTTTCAGTCGATCCGATATATTATATTCTTTTATAATATATAGAATATAAAATATGGTTAATGTGAACGTGTTTAAATATTCTTCGACCTGTACCTACGCGATAAGTATAACTTACACCGAACACAATTTCTAACCGGGTAACTCGCATTTTTCACATTGAGAGTAAACCAACAAACACATCCTGTTAATATCAAACATCTTTTAATACATTTTATTTGTGATGTTATCAGAAAATGTCAATGAAAATAAACGAGTAGTTTGATCGTTACAATTGATTATTTAATGTCACACTTATAACAATAAGTCAGAAAATTAGTATCAGCGTTGTTAATCTATTTCAATTCCCAGTATGACCCCTTACCTGCAGCAACAACAGCACGACATCAAGCCACCATGGACATAATGTGTCGCTAAAGAAAATGCTGTGGAATATTGGCCTATGTCTAAATCACGTCATTCTCCAGTTGACTAACATTATATTGTTGATGTAGCTGTTGTTGCCACAGGACAGAGTCTTACAAGGCATTGGAGAATATGCAAGTAGCTGTGTGATGCGACTGCCATAACACATGGTGTTTTTAATCTTTTAATTTTAGAAGAGAAGCTATGGTTGTAACTGCGTCTCAATCTACAATGTTACTCTTCCATTACACTGACAGGGAAAGATGCTATTCTAAAATCGGGCATTATCATGATGTCGGAGATGATAAAGGATGACGCAATATTGGAAAATGGCGTTTACCTAACAGGAATGTGTCATTTAAACAACACACGTGAAGCCATTATGGTAAACAACTGGCTCAATTATTAATCTGAAGCAAAGAATAAACCCCAATACGTTTTCAAAATAAACTTCCACTTTGAACGGTCAGTAGCAAAACAGCCACTTGACGAGGTCAGTGGCAAAACTGCCACTTGAAGCGGTCAGTAGCCAAACTGCCACTTTGCACAGTAAGTAACTAACTTGCCACTTGGAACGGTTAGTAGCCAAAATGCCACTTGGAACGGTTGGTAGCCAAACTGCCACTTGGAACGATTGATAGGTAAACTCCCACTTCGAACGGTTAGTAGCCAACTGCCACTTGGAATGGTTAGTAACCAAACTGCCACTTGGAACAGTCAGTTGCAAAACTGCCACTTGGAACGGTCAGTAGCCAAACTGCCACTCGGAACGGTTAGTAGCCAAACTGCCACTTGAAGCGGTCAGTAGCCAAACTTCCATTTGGAACGGTCAGTAGCCAAATTTTCACTTTTAATGGTCAGAAGCTAAACTGCCACTTGACGCGGTGAGTAGCCAAACTGCCGCTGGAAACAATAGCCAAACTGCGACTTGAAGCGGTCAGTAACCAAACTTCCCTTTGGAACGGTCAGTAGCCAAACTTCCACTTAGAACGGTCAGTAGCCAAACTGCCACTTGGAACAATCAGTAACCAAACTTTGACTTGGAACGGCCAGTAGCCAAACTGCTACTTGGAACGGCCAGTAGCCAAATTTTGACTTGGAACGGTCAGAAGCCAAACTGCCACTTGGAACGGTCAGAACTATTAAGATATCTTCACACTGTGCCATTTGACAAAATAAACTACATTGAACATGCAATACTTTATTTTGCTTCGATTTAACATTTTCAAATTGAGTTTTAAAACAATATATAATGGCACATGTGTTTTGGAATACATGGTGAATTGTAAATTACATATCAACATATTGTGAAATTAAAATAAACCTTATATTTTGAAAGAACATCATTCTTTGAAATTGTCAATATGTGTCGCAGATCGATGGTTATCCGTGACAGCAGTGCTTCATTTATTCCAATTTCTTTTTCTACCATCTTTATTTTTAAGTTCGGAAGATAGAAAACCTCAAATAAACACCTTTTGCATGTTTTAATGTTATTTTATTTCTTCACCAAAGCCGCGACTACTACTACTACTATCACTACTACTACAACTATTACTACTACTACCGTTACTACTACTACTACTGTTACTACTACTACTACTACTACTACTACCACCACGATTACTGCCACTACTACTACTACTACTGCATCTACTACTACTACCACCACTATTACTGTCACTACTACTACTATCACTACTACTATTATTACTACTACTACTACTACTACTACTACCACTACTTCTACTACTACTACTACTACTTCTACTACTACTACTACTACTACTACTACTACTACCACCACCATCATTATTACTGTCACTACTACTACTACTACTATTACTACTTCTACTACCACCACTATTACTGCCACTACTACTACTACTACTATCACTACTACTATTATTACTACTATAACTACTACTACTACTTCTACTACTACTACTACTACTACTACTACTACTACTACCACCACCATCATTATTACTGTCACTACTACTACTACTACTACTACTACTAATACTACCACTACTACTGCCACTATTACTATTACTACTACTATTACTACTACTACTACCACCACTATTACTGCCACTACTACTACTACTACTACTACTACTACTACTTCTACTACTATCACTACTACTACTACTACTATTACTACTACTACTCCTACTACCACCACCACTACTTCTACTATTACTACTACTACTACTTCCACTACTACTACTACCACTACTACTACTAGTACTACCACCATTATTATTACTGCCACTACTACTACTACTACTACTACTACTACTACTACCACTACTATAACTGTCACTACTACTACTACTACTATCACTACTACTATTATTACTACTACTACCACCACCACTATTACTATTACTACTACTACTACATGAAGTTCTACTACTACTACTACTACTACTACTACTACTACTACTACCATTATTATTTCTGTCACTACTACTACTACTACTACTACTACTACTACCACCACTATTACTGTCACTACTACTACTATCACTACTACTATTATTACTACTACTACCACCACCACTATTACTATTTCTACTACTACTACATGAAGTTCTACTACTACCAATACTACTACTACTACTACTACCACCATTATTATTACTGTCACTACTACAACTACTACTACTACTACTACTACTACCACCACTATTACTGTCACTACTACTACTGCTACTATCACTATTGCTATTATTACTACTACTACCATCACCACTATTACTATTACTACTACTACTACATGAAGTTCTACTACTACTATCACTATTACTGCCACTACTATTACTGCTACAATTACTAATGCTACTAATGCTACTACAACATGTACTACTACTACTACCACTGCTACTGTTGCTGCTGCTGTTGATGCTGCTGCTTTGCTTCTACTGCTTAATCTTATACGTATATAGCTAAATTAAAGATAATAATATCAATAATACTACCACTATTATGAGTGCTATTACTATTGCTGCTACTGTTGTAGTTTCTTCTATTTCTATCATCCACGTCTACAACCAATACTTTAATAATTGTTACATTTTTTTTTACTTCATCTATAATTATAAACAAAAATACATTAATAATTGCTATAAAATAGTTATTAATACAATGATATTCAAAATAATAGTGTTTGCTAATAATCGTCATCAGTAAAATTGTTAATAATATCTCAGTCTCATCCGTACAGAAAATATTTGGATCCGCCTTTTACATATTTTGTTGATCTGCCTCGTTTTAACTACACACATCACAACACAAGGTGGCTCTTCCGGAATCAGAGCTAGAGAAGTCATCTGGGGAAACACATTGATAAATTCCTTCAAGCGCCGGAAATTATACTATAAGGTAAACGTTGCGGTATCTTAAATGATCTAATTTTTGTTTTTATGTCTATATATGTCGAACACAATTATTAATTATAATAATTTTGACTAGATTTTCTCATAGATAAACATTGCATTTCGAAGCGAAATGCAGTTTATGAATTTCATTTATGTATATGACATTGTTATTTTTTCAAAAGCGAAAGAAGAAAACATAACTTTTGACAATATAGCGTTTAATAAAACTAATTAAAATTGAATCAAATTAAAGTAAATACATGTGTTTGCTACATAACTAACAACGTTTAAACTATAATATATATTACAGTTAGTCTCGTTTCCATAAGTAGATATGTTTTGACCTCGATATGTAGTATAGCATCATTTCGTCTGTACAACATTTGCTTTAAACTTTTGATGGTAAGAGTGAGACTGGCCAATCAAGACACATCTTGAGTGATTATTTTTTCTGTTTTTACTGGTGCCGTAATCATTTTTTTAAGCTTGTGTGCCGTACAAAAATGCATAGTTGATAGCTTAATTGGAGTCCAATAGCTTTGAAATTGTGCGTGAATGCAAAAGGGTTAGTCTTCAAAATGATGGCTACACATATTTGATTTCGTTTGATGCCAATGTTACAATTTATCACATATAAATATGTCCCCATTATTTTAAAAATAAAACTATATTTCCGGTATAAAAACCATATTTCACGCGACGGTTTAAATATGCAGGGACCATTTTTTTGTAAATACTACAGGTACATGTACAATCCACTTAACTATGTGAAATTTCTATAACCGAAATATTTCTTCTATTTCTTTAGATTTGAGTCATAGCTTTCGGGTGCAAAATTTAATATACACTGTAATCTATAGACGGGTGATAAAACGGGCGTACGCTTTGCTTCGTGCGAAGAATGCAATGTAATGAATGTCTAACGCCATTTATCTTCCGTATTGATAATAAATATGACTGTGTGTTCTTTTGGATTGAATGACGGTCCATAACATAATTTATGATCACGAGTTTATGAAGACAATCAAAGGATCACTTATCATATATAATAATCAAATAAATATGTGTTTTTTTTTTTTGTAAATGTCACAAAGGCAACGTATTCTGGTTTAGTTTGTCTCTATACAAACGTAAGTACTTGGCTGCCTATTTTAAAGACACTTAGACAGTAATATATATAAAAGAGGCAGCTGCGTTTCCAGTTTTATTCGGTAATTGTTTTGAATGGGGTTTTACACCATTTTCAACACTTGTCAGGTTAAATATGGCATATCCAGTTTCATTGGTGGAGGCAGACCACAGAATGAATCTGAGTCGAACAACCGTCCTACCGCAAGTAACTGGCAAACTTTCTCACATGTTAATGTTTTTAGAGCGATCGGGACTCGAACCTTAGCGGTGATAGGTAAGTGATCTTGAGACGGCGCCTTAGACCACTCGACCCTGGAGGACAATTGTTTACGGTGAAACATGATCACATCGTGATATCAAAAATTTATTACCGGTTTCCTACAATGGCAGTTACGAAATGCGGATATTTATAACACTGTCTCCGTTTTCGTATATGTTCATACATAACGTTCAGTCAGGCGCACTAAACCGTACAAGTTCCCCAGAATAAAAAAAAAAAAAAATATCGCATCATTATAAATTTTACAAGATCTTAACGGACACAGGGCAATGTTGAATATGAAAATATATATTTAACTTTTTATAAAACGCTTATATTGAAACATGGATACAAATGTTGACGATAATGACGTGTTTTGCATTTTAGGACACTGCCACGACAACACGACACAATGACACACACAGACGCCAAACCGAAAGCACAACAGCACGACACATAAATGTAAAACTCAGTCTCAATAATACACACCGTACAATACAATATATACCATTTGAAATCTAATCAATATGTAAACATCTGGCAATTCTAAGTTTTGTGATCTGTTTGCTATACTATATCCATCAGTAAATATGAAAAAAAAACAAACAAACACAATACAAAACAATCGTTTAAATTGATTGAATTAACTGAATATCTAGCATCATTTTTATGACAGACGAACAGTTAACCTAACCGCTGTTTCCTGGGATCATGAAAGTTTAATCAGTAACAATAGTATAAAATGATAACATATTGTTTGAGATGTGTAACACGAAAGCTTTGAAGTGTTAAAATCAAATGGCATTGACCTTCTGATAAACAGTATGGAATTGGATTACTTTCTTATACCCAGTATGGAATTGGATTACTTTCTTATAATTACTTTCTTATAGCCAGTATGGAATTGGATTACTTTCTTATACCCAGTATAGAATTGGATTACTTTCTCATACCCAGTATGGTAGTGTATATACTTTCTTATACCCAATATGGTATTGAATAAACTTTCCTTTACACGGTATTGTATTTTATTTACCTTATTATACCAGGTATTGCATTGTTTAAAAGTTCTTATACCCGGTATTGTATTGTATATATCTTCTTATACCTAGTATTGTATTGTATTTACCTTCGCATACCCAGTATGGTATTGTATATACCTTCTTATACCCAGTATGGTATTGTATAAACCTTCTTATACCAAGTATGGTATTGTATATACCGTCTTATACCCAGTATGGTATTGGATTACCTCCTTATGCCCTAAGAGTGTTGTATATACGTTCTTATACCCGGTATTGTACTGTATATATCTTCTTATTCTAGTATTGTATTGTATATACCTTCTTATACCCGGTATTGTATTGTATTGTATGGACGTTATTATACCCAGTATGGTATTGTATTACCTTCTTATACCCGGTAAAATATATATATACCTTCTCATACCCAGTATGGTATTTCACATACCTCTTATAACAAGTATGATATTGTATATACCTTCTTATACATAGTTTGATATTGTATATACCTTCTCATACCCAGTATGGTTTTGTATATACCTTCTTATACCCAATATGATTTTGTATAAACCTTCTCATACCCAGTATGGTATTGTATATACCCTCTCATACCCAGTATGGTTTTGTATATACCTTCTAATACCCAATATGGTTTTGTATAGACCTTCTAATACCCAGTATGGTATATAATATACCTTCATATAATCAGTATGGTATTGTATATGCCTTCTTATTTCAAGTATTGTATATACTTTTTTCTACCCAGTACGGTATTGTATATGCATTCTTATACCCAGTATGGTATTCTATATACCTCCATATAATCAGTATGGTATTGTATATGCCTTCTTATTTCCAGTATTATATATACATTTTTATACCCATTACAGCATTGTATATACCTTCCTATACTTAGTATGGTATAGTATCTACTTTCTTATGCCCAGAATTGTATATACCGTCCTATACCCAGTATGGTATTGTACATGTATATACCTTCTTATAATCAGTATGGTATTGTATATACCTTCTTATACCCAGTATGATATTGTATATACCTTTTAATACCCAGTATGGTATTGTATATACCGTCTTATACCCAGTAATGTAAATACCTTCTTATACCAAGTATAGTAATATATATATACCTTATTATACCTAGTATGGTATTGTATATTCCTTCTCATACGCAGTTTGTTTTTGTATAATCTTCTTATACGCTATATGGTAATGTATAAACCTTCTTATACCCAGCATGGTATTATATATACATACTTATACCCAGTAAGGTATATACCTTCTTATACCCAGTATGGTAATATATATGACTATTTATACCCAGTATGAAATGTTATACAATTTCGTATACCCATTATGGTATTGTATATACATTCGTTTACCCAGTATTGTATTGTATATACCTTCGTATACCCAGTATGGTATTGTATATACCTTCATATAATCAGTATGGTATTGTATATGCCTTTTTATTTCAAGTATTGTATATACTTTTTTCTACCCATTGCGGTATTGTATATACATTATTATACCCAGTATGGTATTGTATATACCTCCATATAATCAGTATGGTATTGTATATGCCTTCTTATTTCCAGTATTATATATACCTTTTTATACCCATTACGACATTGTATATACCTTCCTATACCTAGTATGGTATAGTATCTACCTTCTTATGTACAGTATTGTATATACCGTCTTATACCCAGTATGGTATTGTACATGTATATACCTTCTTATACCCAGTATTGTATATTCTGTCTTATACCCAGTATGGTATTGTACATGTATATACCTTCTTATACCCAGTATTGTATATACCTTCTTATACCAAGTATTGTATATTCCGTCTTATACCCAGTATGATATTGTACATGAATATACCTTCTTATACCCAGTATTGTATATACCTAATTATACATAGAATTGTATTGTTTATACCTTCTTATACCCAGTATTTTATATATTTTCTAATACCCAGTATGATATTGTATATACCTTCTTTTACCCTGTATGGTATTGTATATACCTTCTTATATCGAGAATGGTATTGTATATATCTTCTTATATCCAGTATGGTATTGTATATACCTTCTTATACCCAGTATGATATTGTATATACCTTCTTATATCCAGTATGGTATTGTTTATACATTTTTTATATCCAGTATGGTATTTTATATATCCTCCTTTTACCAAGTGTGGTATTGTTTATACCTTCTTATATCCAGTAAGGTATTGTATATAGCTCTTATACCCAGAAGTGTATTGTATATACCTTATTATATCCAGTATGGTATTGTACATACATTCTTATACTCAGTATGGTATTGTATATACCTTCTTATATCCAGTATAGTATTATATATACCTTCATAAACCCAGTATGGTATTGTATTTACCTTCTTATACCATTATGGTATTGAATATACCTTTTTAAACCCAGTATAGTACTGCATATACCTTCTTATACACGGCATGGTATTGTATATACCTTACTGTAACCAATATGGTATTGTATTTACCTTCTGATACCCAGTATGGTATTGAATATACCTTCTTATACCTAGTTTTGTATTGTATTTACCTTCTTATACCCAGTAAGGTATTGTTTATACCTCTTATACCCAGTAGTGTATTGTATATACCTTCTTTTATCCAGTGTGGTATTGTATATACCTTCTGATACACGGTATGCTATTGTATGTACCTTCCTACAACCAGTATGGTATTGTTTATACCTCATTTTACCCAGTATGGTACATGTATTGTATATACTTCTTATACCTAGCATGGTATTGTATATACCTTGTATAAACCCAGTAAGGTATTGTACGATATCGTATATACGTTCTTATGCTCAGTATGGTATTGTATATACCTTGTTATACCCAGTAAGGTATTGTACGGTATCGTATATACGTTCTTATGCTCAGTATGGTATTGTATTACCTTCTTATACCCAGTTTGGTATTGTATGTCCTTTCTTATACCCAATTTGGTATTGTGAAGTCTCCTCATACCCAGTTTAGTATTGTATAGCCCTCCTTATACTCAGTATTTTATTGTATAGACCTTATTATACCCAGTACGGTATTTTATAGCCCTCCTTATACTCAGTATGGTATTGTATAGACCTTCTAATATCCAGTATGGTATTGTATAGACCTACTTATACCAAGTATGGTATTGTATAGTCCTCATTATACTCAGTATGGTATTGTATAGACCTTCTTATACCCAGCATGGTATTGTATATCTTCTTATACCCAGTATGGTATTGAACATACCTCCTTATACCAAGTATGGTATTGTATACATCCCCTTATGCATGTATCCAGTATGGTATTGTATATACTTCTTATACCTAGTATGGTATTGTATATACCTTGTTATACCCAGTAAGGTATTGTACGGTATCGTATATACGTTCTTATGCTCAGTATGGTATTGTATATACCTTCTTATACCCAGTTTGGTATTGTATATACCTTTCTTATACCCAATTTGGTATTGTGAAGTCTCCTCATACCCAGTTTAGTATTGTATAGCCCTCCTTATACTCATTATTTTATTGTATAGACCTTATTATACCCAGTACGGTATTTTATAGCCCTCCTTATACTCAGTATGGTATTGTATAGACCTTCTTATATCCAGTATGGTATTGTATAGACCTACTTATACCAAGTATGGTATTGTATAGACCTCATTATACTCAGTATGGTATTGTATAGACCTTCTTTTACCCAGCATGGTATTGGATATCTTCTTATACCCAGTATGGTATTGTACATACCTCCTTATACCAAGTATGGTATTGTATACACCCCCTTATGCATGTACCCAATATGGTATTGTATAGCCCTCCTTATACTCAGTATGGTATTGTATAGGCCTTCTCTTACCCAGTATGGTATTTTATATTTTCTTACACCCAGTATGGTATTGAACATTCCTCCTTATACCAAGTATGATATTGTATAGACCTCCTGTTGCATGTACCCAGTATGGTATTTTATATAAATTCTTATACCCAGTATGGTATTGTATATACATTTTTGTACCCAGTATGGTTTTGTATATACATCTTATACTAAGTATGGTATTGTATATACATTTTTATACCCAGTATGGTATTGTATATACCTTCTTGTACCCAGTATTGTAATATATGTACCTTCTAATGCCCAGTATGATATTGTAAATACCTTTTTATACTAAGTATTGTATTTAATATACCTTCTTATACCCAGTATGGTATTGTACATACCTTCTTATAATAAGTATGATATTGTATATACCTCCTTATGCCCAGTATGATATTGTATATACCTTCTTTTATCAATGTGGTGTCGTAAATACCTTCTTATGCCCAGTATGTATATACCTTCTTATTCTCAGTATGGTATTGTATATACCTCTTATAACATGTATAGTATTGTATATACCTATAATACCCAGTACGGTATTGTATATACCTTCTTACACCCAGTATTATATTGTATATACCTCTTATACCCAGTATTATATTGTATATACCTCTGATACCCAGTATGGTATTGTATATACCTCTTATACTCTGTATGGTAATACTATTGTATATACCTTCTTACATGTAAATCAAATATGGTATTGGATAAGATTAAGCCTCAGTGTATCATCTACATCAGTATTATGGTACAAAAAATTCTCAAATTAATTAGTTTGCTATCATACGTGCCACGCCTATCATTCCCCGGATTTACAAACTTCTCCATCAAGTTATAAACTGCATTTATTATTGTTAAACCAACAAAACCCCTCTCAAACGTTTGGTTCCGATTTTCACTTTCACTTTCGAGAAACCCGATAAATTATTTATTTCTTTATATATAGAATATAAAAGATGTTTAATGATTAAAAATCAAGTTGTATTACATACACTAAACATAATTTTTAACCGGTCAGCTTGCTTTTTTTTCAATTTGGGAATAAACAAACAAACACATGTCGATATTTAAATCATCTTTTAATACATTATATTGATGATGTTATTAGAATAAGTAATTGAAAAAGAGAATTTTCATCGTGACATAGATCAATTAATGCCACCCTCGTAACAATAAGTCAGAAAATAGCAATAGTGTTGTTCAGTTATTTCAGTTCCTCGTATTGCTCCGTCCCTTGACAACAACAATACGACCATCCAACCCTCGTGGACAAACACAATGTATTGATGAAGATACTGCTGTGGAATATTCGCCCATGTCTAAATCACGTCACAATCCGGTTGACCAATATTCTGTTGTTGGGGTGGCTGTTGTTTCCGCAGGACATGGTCATATAGGTATTCAAGAAAGTTTAAGTATGTGTGAGGTGTAGTTATATTGCGTGGATGCGACTGTCATAACGTATGCGTGTTTTTTTTTATTAAATTGTATTAACATTGAAATTTCAGAAAGAAGCTATGGGTATATTCGGGTCTAAACCTACGAATACAGTCTACCATTATACTGACGAGACAGGGACAAAAGCTATTCTAAATTCAAGCTATATCAAAATGTCGATGTCGAAACAAGGTGACGCAATATTGGGAAATGGCGTTTACTTGACAGCAATGAGCCCTTTTAGCAACTCACGCGATGATATTATGAAAAACAACTGGGGCCGCGTTTCAGATGCAATAAAAAAGAAAACCCAATACGTTTTCAAGATAAAGATTGCTTTCTCGAACATAAAAGAAAACGATATTGACACCCGAGACATCAAGTTGTTCCAATTGGAGAACCTGATGCTAAGCCTCGTCGAAGACTGGGAATTGTATGAATGGAAATCAGATACACCAACGCTTATCGACACTGGCAAATTCAGCAATCCATACGCAACCCAAAAAGGTCAGGCAGCGTTTTCTTAAACCATTTATCGGAACCTTTCGTTAGTTTGAACGGACATAAGAGATACATAATGGATAATTGTATGTGTGAGCATGTGATATTCCCACGATTACAGATTAAACAGAAGAAATAACGTTTCTGTTAGCAATATATCAATAAATGTGTAAATAAAGTTACTAACAAAATAATACTACAAATCTTGTATAAAACATAAAATAAAAATAGTGTTTATTTTATTTTACTCTTGAGTTTTATTGATTATTATATTAGCCATGTAATGAAGGGATTTGAAATGCTCTAGAGACTTAAACAGGAAAACTGCCGTACACGAACAAATGTAATCTTTGTTGGCTGCCAAATCGCCACAGTTTACAGCGATGTCTGCCGTACATTTAAAGTTAATATTAAATATATATTAGAGTGAACATTCGAAAATATTAAAAAGAAACTAGAAAAATATTGTAAAAATGAAATAAATTATATTTAAATTATTCATGTAACACAACTTTTAAGCTTAACGATACTTATATGATAGTTTCCATATATATGATGCTGCTGTTTGCAACAGCCTTTTCTGAAATTTATCAAGTTAACACTTCCTCCTCCCACCTCTCTCTCTCTCTCTCTCTCTCTCTCTCTCTCTCTCTCTTCATCTTCCGAAAGTTAAGTATGCAACTGTTCAAATATTGGAGGCTGAGAAGGGTAGGATTAGCTCTGTCAGTCGGTCCGTCCGTCCATCAGTTTTTTAAAAACTGCATAAAACAAGTACTTTTTGCAGAAAAAAATCAGTTATAAGTGGCTTTAGTAATACGACAAATTACAACAAAAACGATGCACTATGTAATTTAAGAAAATATGTACTCTGATTTGAATCCTGTATAGAATTATATAAATCTCGCTGCTGGGGCTTTTAGTTCATATGTTTAACTACATGCCGAGTCACGTTCAAAATTACATGAAAAGTGTTTTAGTGTTATTATAATTAATACAAGGATAGTACAGCTCTTGTTGTTCATATTTTCTATTAATTTGACAATGGATTGCTTTACAAAGTGTAAATTACTTTTAAATAAATAAATATATTTTTGATCACATGATTTGCTTAAAATAGAAAGTAACGGGTGTTTTCTGTTTGTGTTAAATGGGAAGGTAATTGGTTTGAATTACTGATCCAATGTTCTGTTGTACTTTTAAGGTTAACACTTTATCACTACTCCAGAATATGATTTGTTTACACTGGTTATGCACAGTATTTGAACATATATATACTTAAGATAAACAGAAACTTGTTATGACATTGTAAATCAATTCAAATTTAATAGTGATTTGGTAGAAAATACAGTGTAGTCTTTGTCAACGTGATGCTTATCTCGCATTATCTCAAAGAGTTTTAGCTTCAATGTTTTGGCTTTGTTTATATCAATAACTGTGTCAAAATTTATTTTTAATTTCAGTCACCAAATACATTGATATGCTGACTCATTTAATCACCCCGTAATAGGTCTGTGGGGGTCGGGGTGGGTCATCCTCCAAGACTGTGTGGACTATGTCAATTTAGGTTTCAATAGCATATTTTTAAATGATCGGATATTAGAAAACTTTTCTGATATATTTCTGTAAGAAAATAGGTGTAGGTTGCATTCTGACATTAATTCAAGTATGAGTTTTAATTTTATTTGTATTAAGTGACAGTGTCTAAAAATAGCAAATAAGTTTCGTGAGCATTACTTTGATATTATAGGTCAACGGAAAAATTTTCCTATCTTTCCTTCAAAAAAATAAAATAAATATCCCTAAGACGACAGCAGGTTAACCAAAAGAGTTATGTTTGTAATTTTTCAAATAAGAATCTGAAAAATACGTCCTCTCAACTTTCAAGCAGGAGTTCAAATTATGCTTAATTCAAGTGTTTAAGTCGATCGTGACTAAACATCGTACGTTGTATACTGAAAGGATACTGAAACGTCGGATGGATTTCATATCTGACATTATCCAAACTTTTGTAAGCGATATTTACAGTTTAAGAATATGTATGTAAATGTATTTCACTAATGAATATGATAATTATCATATTGACAAAATCATTAATGAAATATCTTTAAATACATATTCTAAAACTGTAAATATCGCTTACAATAGTTTGGATAACGTCGCTTTATCGTTTCAGTATCATACATGTCGAAACTTTACATAAGCTCTAAACCGTCCTGATCTGCCATACCACACATGCAAGTTTTGTTATTAAAGTTATTATAAATTATACAGTGTACTATTGCATGTTTATTCAACAAAGAAAATATATTTTTTAGTTGCATCACAATAATTATACTCTATGTAATATTATAATTATTGCTATTTGAGAACTATTCCTGACCTTCCTTTTTTTTGTCTATTACATCATGTTTTTGGTGATATATTTTGATATACTTTTCTCACTACCTTTCTTATAGTTATGACTATGCTTTACAGAGCCTCATGGTTCAAAGTTTGCAGCTTTGTTTAACCCTTTACTTCATAAAGACGCCTTTGGACACCTCTAATATCGAAAGCATTAATTCACCCCGTATCAGCAATGGGTGAATTATGTTTATATTAACTGACAGAGTAGAAAACAGTGCATGAAGTGTTCAGATTGCTCGTTACTGAACTCTTCCTGCACTGTTTTTAAAGGCCTTCTGTGATTGGTGCGGGAAAACGCGTATCTATGGAGTAAAGGGCTAAGGCAGAAACAAATTCATATGATATATATATAGAGAGAGAGAAAAAACAGACATAAATGTACAGACCCGACTACGGCTAGTGCGCCTAGCTACAATGCAAACCATAGACACAATATCAAGGTCTCTGCCAAACCATTAAATTTGGTGTCGACCATGACTTATATACTATGGTGCTTTACACACAACACATCTGGACTGGACGGACAGTTTACATACATGAACTGATAACCGAAAACAACGGAAAACCAATGTTAACATAGTTGTATACTCATTTATCTTACAGGCTGACTAACGCGATCTAATTCATTATTTCACGTTACGTCGAATGACAAGGAAGTACATATGTCGTAAGTGTGGTTATCAAGGTACTTCTTTCGTTTTATCTCGCCCAAGTCATAGGCTCCATGAAGAGTCTAAGTGCAAGACTGTTCAACTCAATATCGATAAAGAATGATGATACTAGAATTACTCGATGTCCTCGATGTGAGCTTTTGATATCGCCCTATGTCTAAGTTAAGATAAAATAACAATATCAGGTCAGGGCGACTCAATTTAAGTTTGATAAACCAACTGATATTGAAACTTGAAAAATCTGTCTTAAGTACATTACGTAAGGGGATTTTGAATATTGCAATGAGACAATGAAACTATTTTGTTTAATAACCTGTTTCTGCAATTATTTTTTTTATCAAGACATTTTGGAGAACTATTTTATTCAGATCAGTTAGACTTGGATGATTACAGCGGCTTCAATTTCATTACAGAATTAGGAAACGTATTAAAATTATTTTGTTGCTGTTGTTGTTGTAGTGTGTGAGTTTTTTTCTTAATTTTTAAATTTTCAAGAGCAGGCCACTCTTATCCAATCAGATTTTGATAATGTTTCATGTTTGTTTAGAATCAAGGAGCTTAAAATGTGGAGATGAATATTTGCGTACATGTAAGAAAAAAAGTGTAATAACCAATATGGGATTGCTTCTCGATGGTTTTGTGTTAAGTGTGTGAGCGATGATCCTTTAATCCAGTTATCAATGTATTTTTGCAGATTTTTATAAAAATGGTCAAAACACTTTTTGGTAAATTTACCTCAAAAGTAGGATATAGTTCCGATTGCCCATATCTGCTGGTAGCTGGAATCGACTTTGGTACAACATACAGCGGCTATGGCTTCTCGTTCCGGGACGATCCTTTGAAGGTTATAACGAACCAATGCAGGATTGCAGGATCCGAGAAACTCGTCTCTTTGAAAACACCGACGTGCGTGCTGTTGAACCCGAATAAAGAGTTTGATTCTTTTGGATTTGATGCTGAAAACAAATTTACATCTCTTGCTGAAGATGCCAAACACCATGGCTGGTACTTCTTCAGGAGGTTTAAAATGATGCTACACAAAAACGAGGTAATACATTTTATGTCAATGAAATGATCCAGCCGACCTAGTGTCTGAAAGAAACCCATGTAACTTGAAGAAATGGGTGCGATTTTCTGCAGCAACACATGTTACCTTCTAGAAATAAGTATTAAAAAAGGTCGTCTATAAACAATTGTATTCCGGATCGATTTTAGTGACACCAATTCTAGATAGTTTCGGAACGCACTTCGCTGATTACCGGAAATTTTAAGATTTGTCATTGTCGCTTGGGAATTATTGGATTTAGGATAGTTGTTGTAGCATCTAGAGCGGGACGCGATTTAAACGACAACAACACTTTACATTTTGACTGTAAAATACGCTTAACAGAAGCAGAAAAGAGCACATGTTTCTGAACAAAAGTTCATCAAATAGTTTTATATATATGATAGAATTTAAATAATCAGTGTTTATTATTTTATCCTAAAAATATCGGATTTTCACTGTATATAGAACTTAAAATACGTCCCTAAATGATATTTGCGACATATAAATTATAAGTGAACGTTCTGATTGACAGACTCATACATCAAACGTGATTAAGAAGTTTTGGTCCAAGAGTTCATAAGTTATGTTGTACTATAAAATCAATTCATATGACACAATCATCATGTATATTGATATCTAGGCATATATACTATATGGTTTTGTTGAACTGTCTACGCATAGCTTTTGATCAAGTAAAAACAGTTTTAAAGTTTTAAACCCATTTGAAATAAACCTTAGATAAGTCGTCTTAGGTAACAATTGTAAGTTTTGAACGATCAGTACATTGTCAAATTGAAAATAATACAGTGAAACTGGTCTGTTGGTTTGTTCGGTCGATATTTATTGGCAACCATTGGAAACAAATAACGGACGGTTTCAAAATAAATCTGCTCAAATTCCATATGCCTGATCTTTGGACCAACCATTTGCAAGTTTAAATGTTGTCCTTACAAGCGATACTAGAAAGTTGCCACTAAACCAGGATATTTATTTTGTTTTCATTAACTTGGTAATAATAAACAGGTTCAATAAAACGACTCTACGGCTTCATTGCTCCATTGTGTTTTCATTGCATTTCAACTTTTTTTGCTGCAGATTATGTTGTCAAAACATTTGTATTGATCTCCTTTTCCAAAACGAAATAAACGAGCTTTTCGGGATGTAAATAAAAGAAATTGAACTACTAGGTAAAGTACGCAATGTGATTTCTTTTATTTAACAGGAGTTGTCCAGGAATACTACAATAGAAGACATCAGCGGCAGATCTATGAAAGCAATGACTATATTCGCTATGTCTATACGCTTCCTTAAGAACCATTTTATAAGTAATCTTGAAAACCAAGGAGCCGATGTTCAAGAAACCGATATTCTGTATGTGATTACTATTCCAGCCATCTGGGACGATAGCGCTAAACAGTTTATGAGGGAGGCAGCTATTGAGGTATATATAACTGTGCCATGCCAAATGTCCTTTTATAATTTGATGTCAATATTGATAAAAAGTTAATGTTGTTATTTCTGTAATGAATGAAATATCATCTTTATCAAATTCATTTGGTTAAAAAAAAATAATTTCAAATTGTTCAATTGTATGTTTCTATAGTTCTATATTTGTTTTCCTTCTAATACTGTATTTACGTTATAACAGTATATTAATACTCAGCTGATGATAATTCCGATAACAAACACTTATTAATGTAATTGTATAGTCGTCTGTCCTAATGCAATTGTTTAAATACATGTTTGGTTTGTTGTTTTTTTTAAATGATAACCAAATCAAGGATACTAGAAAAAAACATTCAGGTTCATATAACAAATTATTCTTTACATGTGTTGGCAGGAAAAGATACAACCAGACTTAAGATGGCACTTGAACCAGAGGCAGCGTCAATTTTGTGCCAGGTTGTTACCACGGATGCGAAGATGGTTCTCTCAGCTACTGGGACGCAGTATATGGTTATAGATTTAGGGGGTAACTATCATACAATAACGGTATTCTTGTAGTAGTACTTTGACAATCGTTATTATATGCTCTATACTATTAAAATGTAGATTATATAATAAATGGTGCTAACATATAGCCACCTTCTATTATAGCTCATGTATTATTGTACGTGTAACGTCTGAGAATTAACATATTTGTACTTAACAATTCTTTGCAAACGCTGGGGATATTTTACTATAATGGATTTTAAGATTTAATGAAAACTATATTTCGTATGCAATGTCAACAAATACCATTAACCGATTTAAAACAATGAATGTCTCTCATCTTATAATGCTTATTTATAGTTTACGCCTTTCAAAAACGCAAGTATAGTATCAAATCTAGAGATGACATGACAGATAAACCAACTTCAAGACAAAATCTTCTTACCGTGTTTTTTTTCATTTACATTCCAATAATTTCATACTTTTGAAACATAAATCTAACAAATTGATGGATTTTGTAACATATTTGAACCGATAAAAATGATATCATATCTAGGATAGAAGTATTCATTATTCGAAAAATTAACTATATATTTATGTTTTGGGTGGCATATAGTAATCGCAGCGTCCGTCCGTCCGTCTGGCTGTCCGTCCTTCCGTCCGATATTTCGTGTACGACATGTCGCGAGTAGGACCCACACCCGTACCTCAAAGGTCAAGATCACACTTTGAGTCAGTGTTAGATTTCGTGTCCGGCCTGTAACTGTGTTATGCAAAGATGGATTTTGTTAATACTTGCTACAAATGATCAACATTACATGATGATGTGTTGCGCGTTACACACAGACTCCCACTTCAAAGGTCAAGGTCGCTATTTAACTTTGTTTGACAACACTTTCAGTCTGTTTGAGATTAAATGTAGTCTGTAACTTTGTCACCTATGGATAAATTTCAAAAACACATGGCTCAGTTGATCAACATGACATAATTAAGTGTCGTATGTAAGACCTAGAACCTTTCCTCAAAGGTCAAGGTCGCACTGTCAATTTGTTTGATATTATGTGTCTGGTCTGTAACTTTGTTTTTAACTTGGTTCAATTGATCAAGATGACATGACAACGTGTCACACGTAAGACCTAGACCCGTACCTCAAAGGTCAAAGTCATACTTTGAGTTTGTATGACAACATTCTGAGTCTGTTTAAAATTTCATGTCCGTCCTGTACCTTCCAAAAATACTTGGTTCAATTTATCAATTTATCAACATTCCATAACGACGTGTCACGTTATGACCCAGTACCTTACTCCAAGGTCACATCTTTAGTTTGTTTGATATTTCATAACTGGTCTGTAACTTTGTATTACATGGAGGGATTTAAACATAGCTTGACACAAGTCAGGAAATTACATTATTCCAGTCGGACAAGTATTTATAAAATCTGCTTGTCCTGACAAAAAATAACTAATCCTACTTTATTCTAGAATTATGGTACTAGTCTTATGGATATAAATTAACTAAATAGACTGTTTCATCAAGGTTAAAAAAACAGGGGATTTGCGAAAAAGAGATGCCATGTTTAATTTTCACTTGTCCTGTCGAGCAAGCAGCCTTACATTTTAGTTGTCCGTACCCACGGTTAAGTTGTCTTGGACAGTCGGATGAGCGTTAATGTTAAGCCCTGCACAAGTGATCAGTATGAATTCTATTTTTTATTATTATTTTCAAACAGTAATGGTAGTGATAGTGTACTCTGGTCTGAATAAAATATTTAAACATACGCCATAGAAATGTGAGTATTATGTATAAAATACATGGTATCAAATATCGGTAGTCCATGTCTAAATTTAGACAAATTACTGAAAATAATCAATTGCCACTGACATACTTAAATATTATTTTAGCCATCAACAATGTCGACACCGTTATTAAAGACCTGTGACAAAACATTGACTTATTATGTTGAAAATTTATGGCACGTTACAAGATGTTAAACGGACACGAAATTGTGTACCTATTTCTGACCATTTACCTCTAGGTGTGACTTTGACCTTAAAGCTTGGGACCTGGATCTTGCGCGCGACACATCGTCCGATTACGATGACAGTTGTGCCTTGTTATATCAAAATCTTGTCAAATGGCCTTTGAACTTGTGGGAGGAAGGGAGAGAGATAAGGAAACACTGTACCCACTACTTATAATATAACGCAAATCACAAATAGCTGACTGCTGACCTCAAAAGTATTCTGATTCAATTTTATTGCAGATGACATTATCAGCAATAAAATGAGAAGCAAGAGAGGTAAACTATGTTTTCAATTGATAAAAGTTTGTTGACAGTTACGACTCTTTATTCTACAAATAATTGTTTGAGACTGAATGAAGCTGATTGGGGCGCCAGAAATACATTAACATTAAACTTATAAATTCATAATAAAAAGATGTCGAAATATATGTAACACTCCCCCTTCCTTTGTATCCATCCAGAATAATTTCATTACCGATTTCCAATGACTGGACTCTGTCTGACCTATAAACACATAAACACCGGGATATTTTAAAATAATTTATGTCGTCGCAACTCGGCCATCAAGGATTCAGTCAACACCCTCTTACCAAACTAATTTACGCGTCGACGTTTTTCTTCTATGAATTGATTCCCTTAATTTTAAGCGCATGCGCCTTTACATGTCAGTACAGCGTTTGACAACTCTTGCCCAAATCTGACATTTTTTTAATTGAATCGCCTTTTTGAATTTGACAAAATCGGCTGTTTTAGAACAACAAGGATGCGTTAGAGACCTATGTTATGTGTGGATGCATTAGAGCAATTGTATGAAATACAAATACTACGTTAAGTGTAGATGCAATAGAGAAATTGTATGAAATTGACATATCACGTTAAGTGTGGATGCGTTAAAGAACTTGTATAAAATACAAATACTACGTTACGTGTGGATGCATTAGAGAAATTGTATGAAATACAAAATGTATTTAAATGTACCCAGTATGTTATATACCTTCTGCTACCCATAATTGTTTATACCTTCTTTTACCAAGTACGGTATTGTATATACCTTCTTATAACCAGTATGGTATTGTTTACAACTTCATAACCCAGTATTGTATTGTACATACCTTCTTATACCCAGTATGGTATTGTATATTCCTTCCTATAAACAGTATGGTATTGTACATACCTACTTATACCCAGTATGGTATTGCGTATATCTTCCTATAAACAGTATGGTATAGTATATACCTTTTTTTTACCCAGTATTGTATAGTATATACCTTCTTATATGTTCATAATCCTAAGGAATCTGCCTTTAATATCGACCCTAACCTTCAACTGAATAATGACTATCTATTCACACCGGTTAAAAACGTCATTTCTGATGTTAAAACCACAGGCGACAGTACTGGTGTGTAGATTTGATAAGGCTTCTAACGTCATTTCTGTCATTTTTAAAGTTTCCGCTTTTCTCGTGATAGCATTCAGTTGATAAGACGTTGACTGGTTATTATAATTGTTCGCTGGAAATTGAGTCAATTTTACAAGAAAGAGCATGTACACAGTCTGTTTAACACAGGGGCCAATATGGATTCGTACCCGGGTCGAAAATCCATGTTTTCAATATTGGCCCCGGTGTTGATCCCGACGCCACACTACCGGCGCGTAGTTGTAAAGATATTTTGTTTAAAACAGTCTTTATTTTTTGCTGTATTTAGGTATAAATGCAATTTAAATTTTATATAAAACCTAACCCAGAACAATTTTGTGGCTTTCATATCGGCTCGATTGATTTTGTCATTTTTATTCTATGAACAGATGAGTTTCTTTACTCGCCCCTGCATCAGCGCTGGTGTCGGCATCCTTATGTGCGTCCCTGCGGCGTTAAAGTTTTTAAAGTTGTTCATAAGTGTGCCTGGCTTGCTGTTATAATATGTATGTCAATGTATTTCATTAATATTTTTGTCAATAATAATGATCATATTGACAAAATTGCCAATGGAACTACTTAAAATACATATTCCAAAACTGTAAACGTCGCTTACAATAGCTTGCTAATGTTGCTCTGACATTCTCCCTGCGTGTCTTTATCACTTCAGTATATTATTTGATAATAATTTCAATACGATTTGATATTGCTTCTCCTTTGATATACCTCTATTTTCTACACGATTGATGTACCTCGACTGTTGTACACGTACTTTATTCTTAATTCCACGAAGCGCCCTCTCACAAGGAAGTAGTATACAATATATGATGCCAATTTCAAAGGTAAGTTTATTTAGATCATTTTAAATATATATATTTTTAAAAAGCGTACACAACATGTTATTGTAAATAATGAAATAGATTTTTGTGGAAATTTGAACATTGTGTGGAATCGGATAATTTTATATTGTAGCTAAAACAGGTTGTAGTCAAACTTCCACTTAAACTGTCAGTTGTCAAACTGCCACTTGGAGCAATCAGTAGCCAAACTTCCACTTATATAGGCAGTAGTCAAATGTCCACTTAGAACGGTCAGTAGTCAAAATGACACTTGGAGCGGTCAGTAGCCAAACTGCCACTTGGAGCGGTCAGTAGCCAAACTTCCACTTAGATAGTCAGTAGTCAAATTTCCACTTAGAACGGTCAGTAGTCAAAATGGCACTTGGAGCGGTCAGTAGCCAAACTGCCACTTAGAGCGGTCAGTAGCCAAACTTCCATTTAGAACGGTAAGTAGCCAAACTTCAATTTAGAACGGTCAGTAGCAAAACTGTCACTTGAAGCGGTCAGTAGTCAAACTTCCACTTAGAAAGGTCAGTAGCCAAACTTCCATTTAGCACGGCCAGTAATCGTTGGACGGTCAGTAACCAAAATGTCACTTGGAACGGTATGTATTCAATTTTTCACATAGAGCAGTTAGTGGCCAAATTATCAATTGGAACGGTCAGTTACCAAACTTAAAACAGGCATGAGACAAACTGCAACATGGAACGGTACATAGCCAAACTGCTACGTGGAACTATAAGTAACCAAACTGCAACTTAGAACGGTCAGAAACCAAACTACTACTTGAAACTATCAGTAGCCAAACTGCCCATAGAACGGTCTGTAGATAAACTTCCACTTACATGTAGAACGGTCAGTAGCAAACTGCTTCTTGGAACGTTCAGTTGCCAAAATGTCACTTTGGACGGTAAGTAACTACTACTACTTTTACTACTACTACTACTAATAATAGTAGAAGTAGTAGTTCTATTTTTAAAACTACTACTATTACGACTGATGCTCCTGTTTCCACTCATTTTATTATTTCTATTTTTATGACTACTGATATTAATCCTATTGCTATAAATACTACTTCTTTTACTACAAAAACAACAACAACTACTACTACTTCTACAACTACTGATGCTGCTCTGTTGCTGCTACTACTACTTCTACTACTTTTACTTCTAGTTAATGCTTATACTGCTATTTAACTTGCTCATTGATGCTGATGTTGCTGCTACTATTACTAATAATTTTACTAATATCATTTTTACTGCTTTAATGAAATCAGCAGTACTACGTCAACTACTACTAATACTACTACTACTTCTACTACTACTACTACTACTACTACTACCAATACTACTAATGATGTTGCTGATGATTCTACAAGTCCACTAACACAACTGCAAAGGGTACCAATTATTTTGCTTATTAGTTATTATAACTATTTTAATTACTACTTTTTCTACTACTACTACTACCTCTGCTGCTGCTTCTTCAACTCGTTTTAATCCACATTATAATCGTGATAATGATATCAATATTACTACCACTATTACTGCTGCTATCAATGCTCACATTGCCGCGTCTTCTATTTCTTTCACCCACGTCTACCAAAACTACTTTAATAATTGTAACAAGAACTATTACTTCTTCTATTAATAAAAACTATATTAATTACGACACAAAATAATTATTCATGCAAATATTTTCAAAACAGAAGAGTTTGCTTTATATCAGTATCAGTAAAAGAAAATGTGAAAAATACGTCTTGACTGAAAATCCCGGATCCGCCTTTGACATATTTGTGTTGACCTGACTCGTTTTAACTACACGCACTATACTAGATGCATATTCTCTGAAGCGCCGTCCAGTAGGAAAATATACTATAAGGTAAACGGTACGTTATTTTGAATGATCTCATTTTTGTTCTTCTTTCTTTTAAAACTCTAACACAATTATCAATGTTAACCCTTTTGACTAGATATTTACGTTTCATAATTCTGCAATTGATGAATTTCATTTAATATGTACATGTTATTTGCTCAAAAACGAAAGTGGAAAAAAACTGACATTAAAGCTTTTAATAAAACTTATTAAAATTAAACGAAATCAAATTAAATTCTGGTGTTTAGAACATAACTCACAAAGTTTAAACTATTCTATTTATTTCTAGTTACTTTCTTTTTTTGTAAGTGCTTGATTGCAGCTAGTTTCGCTTTGTTTTTGCAAGAAAATATGACTAATTGCCGTTAGTTTCGTTTTCATAATAAGATGTGTTTGATCGAGCTCGAAACTATTTTAACTAACTTGTTAACATGTATTAACATGACATTGTTATCCATGTCAGTGTCTGAAGTTAAAACTAGAATACTTGTGGTTTGTGTGTGTGTGTGTGTGTGTGTGTGTGTGTGTGGAAATGGGGGGGGGGGGGGGGGGGGGGGGGGGGGGGAGGGGGTTCTTAATAGTCCTGCAAGCGTAAACGTCCCACAATTAATTACAAGAGCTGCCTTTAGACTATAATTGGTGAGGGCTTTTACAGTCAAGTCAACATTTTATTAGCATAAACGTACACATGTTCATCGCCATATGTATGGTTATCATTACAGAACTAAATATAACAACAAAGCCATTAACTCACCCACCCACACCACACACTTCACGCACACACAATACTGGTACACTTGTTAAAAATAGATAGTCATGTTTGTTTTAGATTATGGTAAATTGGAAGATAACGGGTTCGGATAATCATTGTACAATGTCCTTTTGTACTTTTTACGTTTACATCTATCATTTTCTCACAGTATGTATTTTACACAGTTACGCTGTTTTGACCATGTATTAACTTGAGGTAGGTAATACAATGTAGACTTTATCAAGTTGTTTGTAATCTAACATCACTTGAAAGGATATGTTTAAACTTTGTTAAAACTAAGTGATTGTGTCCATATTCGCACTAAGCTTATTTTTATATAAAGGGTACATAGCTATTATATTTTCTTCAATGACTGAAGTTTTTCTAATATCTTAAAGAGACACAACGCAATGTTGAATATAGAATATTAATCTCCAATAATTTATCTGAAACACACTATAGAAGAAATTATCAACCTTTTTTATATAAAACCAGTGAAGACATGCCTATATTGAAATATGAAATATAATTCTTTAAAAAATAAGTTGTTAATTTGTTTTTATTATTTTCTATCTCAAATAAAACAGAATAAAAGAACATATTTTGAGAAACGTTTTTGTCACGTGTGACCGAGCAAATGTAAAATAAGATGTCTTTCATCAGTTCACATTTTTAAAACAAAAACAAACAAGAAGGGCCTACATATTGATTTGGTTTAATATCATATTTGCAGCATGTAAATGTGTAATTTTCAGAAAGTGAATTAAGGGTAACGTTATCAAAATTATCATTTTGTCCTTTGAACCATCAAATTTAAATGATAAAGAGATTACATCAACGTACTCATGTTTCTCATGTTTATAATAACCCTGTTTCAGTACTCTAATAATGACGATTAATTTTAACCTTTTAGTAAGATATGTGTAGGACGTTGAGATACTCCAAAGTTAACTTAAACCTGAGCAGGAAAACTGCCCTACGCTAAGGACTGCTGTTCAGTTGTAATTAATATTGAATATAGAGTGAATGTCTTTAAAGAATCCGCTGTTACTGGTTATACCCAGGAAGACATAGAGCGTGATTTGTCTGTTATAATGAAGAAGTAAGTGAACATGAAAATGTTCATTCTGTATTATATATGAAGCGCACTGATTGGTCCTAAAATACACGCCCGTATGGAAGGACCAGTCAGTGCACTTAATAAATAACCTGATTAAAAGCTAGAGAATGGCATTGAACCTTCAGTACATCAATTATAGATTAGGAAATTGCTCTCATCAACTGTTCCAGATGATTATGATAAATAAGTGAGCATGAAAAAGTTCATTTGTTGTTGACTTACCTTGAAACATGTCATACCAGGCGACAGTTTTGTTGAACCGTTTTATTCTTGTAATATCACGTTAAAAATGTGCCACTTTATATTTAGCCCTAAATGGGCGATTTGAAAGGGTCTTGAAAGGGTCACGTAATACTAACTTTCTCTAGCTTGCTGTGTATGCCTTATAAGGTTATTCGTTATACTTAACTTATGATTGTCACTTGTTTTTGTTATTTATAGGTCAATATTTTGGATGAATTTTACATAGATTTGGAAAAAAAAATTGAAAGAAAAACAAAGAGTGTGGGGACTAATCATAATCCGCTAGTTCGTGATGGCTTTAGCTTACATTTCCATTCACCTTATGTACACGTAATGCTACTTGGTCATTGCATGGTACATGTATGCAAACTACGGTGGTCTGGCACTTACTAAGTGACTATGACAATAATTTTATTCATCGTCGCCACTTGTTTCCAAAATGGGCTACGCCACCAGAAGAGTATAAGTAACTTAAGATTTTTGGAGAATAGTGAAGCGATACGGAAGACCCTTTTGTAGCGTCGATGGTTCTATTACATACACGGTGTAAAGTACTGATACATGGGACCTCGATTATTTCTAAATTCCCATCCGATAGATTGATATTTAATTTTAGTTGGATAAGTCGGGATCAAACCTGCGGAGCATAAGTTTGCAGTCAAAGGTATTAACCACTGGACCACCCACCAATCCACTTAACCGCTTCTACCAACCAATTTACAGGTGCCTGTATAGTCCATCACCACATAGCGCCAAACGTCCCAATGCACATTGCATATTTAATGAGTATGCGCATTTTAACTTCCTGCACAAATGTCAATATTTACAAACAATATCCATGTAGACATTAAATGCAATGAAAATTAAAATAAAATAATGAATCCAATTCAAGTAAGAAAGTCATTTTTATAGACCTGAAAAAAATGTTATTCTCACTATGCCTTTTTTTCAGTTTACACAAAACCTTGACAAAAGCTGGGTATGTTTACTAATATCAATTCCAACCACGTCTGTTGAAAGCTGATGCAATACAGGTCAATGTAAAAATTAATACATACAATCTACTTCGCATGTCAGAAATTATAGAGGTTGTAGAGAAGTACCTTTGTTATAGAAAGTTAAAATATGAGATTGAAATTATCACATAACCATATGTTAAATGTAGAATAAAGAAAGTAAATAGATGAAAAGGTTTTATATAAAAAGTGCATAAGAAGAGGTGTATATAAAAAGATGTATTAATAAGTTTAAAAAGCATATTTTTTATCAAAACTAGAAAAATGCTATATTTATCGGCGATTCTTATGTGATTGAAAACCAGTAACACTATCATACTACTTCTTTTACTTAGCAGGGGATACAAATATCTACATTCCACTACTACTATACTACTACAATTACTACTACTACTACTACTTTTACTACTACTACTACTACTACTACTACTACTACTGCTTCTACTACTACTACTTGTAATAATAATAAGTATAATAATACTAATAATACACTTCTACTACTAATACTAATACTTCTGCTACTACTACTACTACTACTACTACATATACTAAAATAGCTTTTATTAATAACAGTGAATATATTCTTATCTGGAAAACACCTTGATTCTTCAAGTATTTTTACTCGTCACAATTTTCATAAAAATTGTGAAAAGATCCTCATTCTTACCCTGGCTGAAATTTGCGGATCAGCCTGTGATACATTTTGTTGACCTGCCTCGTTTTAACAACACGCACTATATCTAATATATCCTATACTATAGCATTTTATAAACCTAATATAAATTAAAAGAAACTGCAACAAATGTCGGTATTAATCATATTAATACCTAATTTAAATTAAAAATTGTATTACAGTTAATTTCGTTTTTGTATGTAAATATGTTTCATTACAGTTAGTTTCTACCTAACAAGCTTCTCCTAAGAATTTAACATTTTGGCAGTTACATATAGTTTTCAAACTTCAAAAACACAGAAACTTTTTGGAGTAACAAATCTGAATGGAAGGTATATATAGTAATATGCCAATTTAAAACAAAAACAATGCGGCGGTGACTTTGATTTTGTATGCACACTCTGATTTGAATAAAGTATGGGACTGCGAGCCATCTAGTGACTTTTATACAGCATTTGGAGCTTTAAACTTATTTGTTTAGATATATGTCAATGACAATAACAATAACAAATAGTTTATTTGCTTCAAGGCCACCAGCCCATGCAACATATTGTATATATATAAAGGTGAAATAGTACATGAGTTTTCATAAATATACAAAGTATTACTTCATTTATACACGGTTATACATGCATGATACAGAAAAAACATAACATAGCATAATTATAGCATATATTATATATATTAATGTATATTTTAACTATCAACTGAAATAACTTTTTTCGTCATTTTCAAGTTTTCTATTTCTTTGATAATGACTTTTATTACTCTGTGAAATTGTTGTTTTTAAGTTAACATCTGTATGATGGTGTTCTTTTATTTAAAATAAAAATAAATCGCGTATTTTTCTATTTGTGTTAAACGGAGAGGTAATTGGTTTGAATTAGTGATCCAATGTTCTGTTGTACTATAAAAATTAACATTTTATCACTCCGCAAAATGACTGGTTTACACTGTTTATGCAAGTCAAGTCCATTTGAGCATATGTAAACTTAAGATAAATAGATAATGGTTATACCATTGCAAATCAATGCAATTTCATAGCGACAATATTTCGGTACAAAATACAATGTAGGCTTTGTCAACATGTTTTTAATCTTGCATTACTTCAAGATATTTAGTTCATTGTTTTAGCTTGTTCATATTAAGTGTCTGTCTCCATATGGGTATCGTTACCACACTTTTAAATGATCGGATATAGTGTAGATTTGTAATCTTACATCAATTCAAGGATGAGTTTAAACTTCTTTCGTATTTTGTGACTGTGTCCAGAAATAGCTTATAAGTTTCGTTAGCATAATTTTGATATATATATTATATTTTATTTTCCTATATATTCCTGCAAAAAATAAAATGAATATCCCTGAGACGGCAGCATGGTAATCTTAAAAAGAATCTGAAACCGTCCTGTAAAATTACAAGAGGAATTCAAATTATGTTCCATTGAAGTGTTTTAAGTCCGTCGAGACTAAACATGACACTGAAAGCATAAAGAAACGCCGTATGGATTTCAGAGCAACATTAACAAACAAATAATAGTGATTTTTACAGTTTCAGTTCATTAATGAAGATGTCAATAATAATGATAATATTTGCATACATATTCTAAAACTGTAAACATCGCTAACATTAGTTTGTTAATGTTGCTCTGAAATTCATCCCGCGTTTCTTTATGCTTTCAGTATACAATGTGTCATGTTTAGTTTTTATGTCATAAAACACTTGAATTGATATAATCAATGTCGAAACAATTTGATATTTTAATCTCTGCGCTTCTCCGTTTATATAATTCGATTTTCTACACGTAATGGATATACCTCAATCGATCTACACGTACTTGATCAGTTTTTCTTAATTCCACGAAGCGCCCTCTGACAAGGGAGTGTTATACAATATGTGGTGTAAGTTTTAAAGGTGAGGTAATTTAAGTATATTATTTTAAATCATATTTCTTTTCAAAGGTCTCGAGTTGTACACAACATTCAATTATATATATTGAAATAGATTTTCTTGCAATCTTGAACATTGACTGGAATCGGATAATTATGTTGTAACTTTTAAACATGACAGAGGAAAGGAAAACAATGTTATTAAATAAAATGTATGAAAATCAATGAAATTGAAAATGTAAGTATTTGTTATATATTATGTTTCATTAATATTTATTATTAAAAAAATCTAGATATAAAATAAAACAGCTGTACTAGTTTCACTTTCGTAATTATGTTCTGACTTGAAATGGCTCACATACAACATGGGCGTAGAGGTGAGTCATAACCGCGCCAATAATTTCAATTCTTTCTATATTTTTCAGCTAATTTTCAAACCTTTTTACATTTATATATTTGTATGCCGCACCAATAACTTTCCTGTTTTTTCTTGTTTTATAATTATCTAAAATTTGTAAAAAAGTTAATCGCACCAAAATTAAATTCGTATCTACGCCCCTGTACAAACAAACAATATATATATATATATATATATATATATATATATATATACTCTTTCTATAATCAGTATTATTCATCTGATCAAATAATGCTATTTATTAAACTGTATGAAAACATAACAGTTAATCTACATAAAGGTATGCGATTCTATTCATATTCATGTATGTGCCTCTCAGATCTCTGCCAGCAAATATAAAACTGTATTGTATGTACTCTGGATGAACAACATTTAATACAATAATATCCTTGTAACTGTAATAAAATGCTAAATCTTAGTTTAAATCGTTACATTTAAACTTGACATAAGCTCTAAATTGTCTTGAATTGTCATACCAAACATACGAATATTACTAAAAACAGCTATAGTATTTACATTTATTTATTATAAATTATATTTTAAAAGTGCACTGTGTACTATTGCTAAACAAGCAATAGTACACAGGGCACTTTTAAAATATAATTCAACAAAATAAAATGCATCACCATAGTTGTTCCCTATGCATTATTACAATTATTGCTATTTGAAAATGACCTCTTGGCCTTGCCTTTTTTGTTTAATTATATTAACATATGTACTAAAACATCATAATTCATCGAAAAGGCACAATTATAAGTGAAAATAAAATTCATTTCTTCAACGTACATTTAAATAATTTCATTTCTGCATCAGTAGCCTTGAAGTTTCTATTTACATTATTTGAATATGTAGTTTAACGTTTCATTAAGACACAATATCAATCTAAAATATATCAATACATAGTTGTATACTTATCTATCTTACAGGCTGAATAACGCGATCTAGTTCATTATTCCACGTAACGTCGACTGACAAGGAAGTACATAATTTATGTCGTAAGTGAGAATATCAAGGTAGTTCTTTCATTTTATCTCACCGAAGTTATAGGCTCAGTGTCGAGTGCTAAGTGCAAGACTATTCTAACTCAATATAGACAAAGAATGTTGATAAACTAGTATTACATTAAGCCCTTGATGTGATTTTTTATATCACCCGGTGTCCTATTTAGATAAAGCAATATCAGGTCAGGGCGATGATGTATGTTCAATAAACCTAATTCTATATTAAAACGTCTCGAAAGGCTGGAAAAAGCTCTAATGACTGATTGTGTTAAAATATTAGCAGTTTCAGTAAAATCTGAAATATTCATTTAAAACCAGATATTTATAGTTATGGCATATTTCAATAATAGTATCACCAATTCTGAAAATAAATGCAGTAACATTTTTGTTCTTCTTTCGGACGTGAACAAACTTTGTCTTGATGATATAAACTCTCATTTTGTTTACTGAACACCTCTTATTTAGATATGCTAACATACACTGTAAATGTTCTTCATTTGGGGCTATTAAAACTATATTATCAGCAAATAGTTATATACTGACAGAAAGTTCAGGGTTTAAATTCCTGCTAACAAAGCATGCAAATGTATCAAACTCTATATTTTCCCATTTCTAAAAATCGTTGGTAATGAAAATAGGTGTTCTTCTCAAGACCTTTTTTGTCGAAAACTATTTTGTTCATCTTCTGTAACATCATTTGTTTCTAAATATTTTACTACGTTTATTAAATATATTTGTATAAAGTTTACATACCGTAGATATAAGACTTTTCCCACGATAATATGTAAGAACTCTTGGGTCATTATTTTAGTTTTTCGGTATCGGTTTTATAATGGATTTTGTCCATATAGACGGTACAATATGCAACTTAAATCATGCATTACGTACTGTTGCAGAATTACATAACAATGGCCAAAGCAGCATTTGGCAAATCTACCGCAAAGAAAAGAAAAGTTTCCGATTGTCCATATCTGATCGTAGCTGGATTCGACTTTGGTACAACATACAGCGGCTATGCCTTCTCGTTCCGGGACGAACCTTTGAAGGTAATAACGAACCAAAGCTGGATTGCAGGATCCGAGAAACTCATCTCTTTGAAGACACCGACGTGCGTTCTGTTGAATCCAAATAAAGAGTTTGATTCTTTTGGATTTGCGGCTGAAAACAAATTCACATCTCTTGCTGAAGACGACAAACATCATGGCTGGTACTTCTTCAGGAGGTTTAAAATGATGCTGCACAAAAACGAGGTAATGGTTTTATTGTAAGATGGAAACAACTTTTAACTGGCACTACAAGCTTGTATACAAACCTAAAATATGTCCCTAAATGATGGTGTCAACATATAGTTATAAGAAAACTTTCTAATTGGCAGAAAGACACATCACATGTGATTAAGAATAGTTTCGACCAAGAGTTCATAAGTTGTACCATAAACTCAATTCATATGACACAATCATCTTGCATATTGATATCTCGGAAATATATAATGTACGGTTTTGTTGAACTATTTTACTTCTCGAATGTTTCTCCATTTATAGTATTTTATCAAGAAGAAACAGTCTTAAAGTGTTTAACGCATCTAAAAGAAGTTTAGCTATCTCATTCCAGGCAACAGTTGTAAGATTTGAACGATCAGTACATTGTCAAGGTTTTTTTTTCATCCGAGATCATTGACAATTATACAGTGTAAATGTTTTGTATGTTCGTTTGGTCGATATTTTCTAGATCAATCAAATAAGGCAACCATTAAAACAAATAAGGGACGGTTTCAAACGAAAGCTGCTCAAGTTCCATGTGCCCGATCATTGGATCAACCATTTTAAGTTTAAATGTTATGATACAAGAAGGTTGCCACTATACTAGGATACTTGGGAATTTAGTAAAACAACTATACGACTTAATTGTTCCGTTTGTGTTTGTAATGAATTTCAAGTTTGTTGCTGCTTATTATCTTTACACGACTTTGGTATTAATCTTATTGTTTAAAAATCGAAACGAACCATCTTTTCGGTATGTAAATATTAAGCAATATGATTTTATTTCACAGGAACTTTCCAGGAATACTACAATAGAAGACATCAGCGGCAAATCTATGAACGCAATGACGATTTTCGCTATGTGTATACGCTTCCTTAAGAACCATTTTATAAGTGCTCTTGAAAAACAAGTAACAAGTATTCAAGAAACCGATGTACTCTATGTGATTACCGTTCCAGCCATCTGGGACGATAGAGCTAAACAGTTTATGAGAGAGGCATCGATTGAGGTAATATATGTTGCATGTCAAATGGCTTTTTCATAATTTGGCCTGGATAATGATAAAACGTTAATGTTGTTAATATGCTGAACATATTTATATTCTTTGGTTAAACATTCTTTAATTTCAAATATTTCAATTTTATGGTTCTAGAGATTATTTTAATAACCTTCTGAAGCTGTAGTATTACATTGTAACGTTTCATTATCAATTAGCAATGATGATATCGATAATAAATGCTAATGAGTGAAATGTTATTAGTGTCACTGTCTAAATGATAACCAACTCGAGTATTAATGAATGAACATTCAGGTTCATATTTGCATTACATTTTATTTATTTACGTGTACAGGCAGGAATAGATACTACCAGACTTAAGATGGCACTTGAACCAGAGGCAGCATCAATTTGGTGCCAGGCTGTTACCATGGATGCGAAGATGGTTCTCTCAGCTGCTGGGACGCAGTATATGGTTGTAGATTTAGGGGGTAACTATCATACCATACCAGTATTTTCGTAGCAGTACTTCGCTAATTGCTGTAATATTCTCAATAGTATGATAAAATATATCATAGCTGGTGTCAACATGCAACCACCTATTTATTATTGTACGTGTAACGTAATATATTTGTACCTAACAATAAGTTTTTGCAAATACCTGGGAATATTTTACGCATCTTCACGATGATCTAAACAAGTGATAGACAAGTTTGTCTTGAAACTTATTGTATGTCTCTTTTTCTGTATGACGAAATTTTTTTGTTGACAGTACAGTTATCGAGCTGGCATTTGCATTTTGATCGGAAGATAATATAAATAGCTAGAATATGTTTGCCTATTTTAAAACTGTTACAATTTCTTCTGTATATTTATAAGATCTGGTAAAATTGTATGGACATCTGGGCATTGCAAGTTCAGATTGTGGTCGATATAGACGTAGGATATCAATTCAAGGACTAAGTTATTTTTCTGTGATATAATTACTGTATATCTGGTCAAAACATAATGTATACATTCGCTTAAATTGTCAAATTAAAGAAAATATTAAAGACTGCTATGTACACTTTTGTCAAATACAGATTCGAATGAGTCAAAACAAAACTTGAATTTTTACAGGAGGCACAGCAGACATATCAGTACATGAAAAAAAGTCGGACGGATCACTTAGAGAAATACACAAAGCCAGTGGCGGCGTGTGGGGAGGCAATGCGGTTGACAACAATTATATACACATGTTGACCAAGCTGTTTGGTGCACAAGTTATTGACAGATTCAAGTCCGAGCAAATGGCAGATTATTTTGACATATTGAGAGAATTTGAGACAAAGAAACGAACAATAACATCGACAACGGAAGGTTTAATAACATTCCGAGTTTCTGCGACACTAAAAGAAATTTATGAAGAATATGGGGTGAAGATGAAAGATCGCATTACCTCATTTGGTTTTGGAGATAAGATCAAATTTACCGGTGACAAACTTAGGATCGATGCCTCCATTGTCATGCGTTGGTTTCAATCCCCAATAAAAAGTCTCATTTGTCACGTTACGAAGCTTCTCAGTGAACCGAAGATGAAAGAAGTTGCCGTCGTTGTTCTTGTTGGTGGATTCGGTGAGAGCGATTTAGTCCAGGAAGAACTGAAAACAAGCATCCAGAACAAAAAACTGATCATACCAAACGAAGCAGGACTGGCTGTGCTTAAGGGAGCAGTGAGATTCGGACACATTCCAGACGTAGTTTCGTCGAGGATAATGAGATACACTTATGGTATGTCCACGTATGAACCATTTGATCCAAAAATTCATCCTGAATATAAAATGAAGATTGTGAATGGTGCGAAAGAATGTGATGATGTGTTTGACGCTTTTGTGAGATCAGGAGACGAAATTACTTTAAAACAAAATATTAAAAGATCATACATACCCACTGATTTGAATATTACTGGTATCGAATTTTATAGTTCGGATGAAAAAATACCTACATTTACAACTGACCAAGGTTGTAAGAAAATTGGAGAATTTCAAATTGAACATAACGAAGGCAAAACGTTCGATGATAAAACATTTGAAGCAATTTTTGTCTTTAGTGACACAGAGGTATTTGTGAGTATCAAAATTTTTAAAACGGGGCGAAAGTTCCATGCAGTCCTGGATTGTCTGTAAAACTGACACGTAATAGTTATCGTCAAGACTCGCTTCATTTCACCTCGTTTAATTATAAGCTATTAGACATAACAGGCATTCAACAAGTGAACGTCCTATTTGGTAGACATATTGATTTAAATGAAAACTAAAACATGACATTTATTGCCTGTCAAATACCACAAACTGATACAAAAGTACTGTTAATAGGTATAATCCTATAATTCTTGCGGTTGCGTTGTTCTATAACAAGTATAAGTCGACAACTATAATCATGCTACTGTTACTGTAATGAATTTCGTAACAATTAAGCGAACGGGAAGGTCAATACGTTTATTTAAAACATACTTAGAAATATATTATATTCGCACTAAATAAAATATTTACTAATAATTAAGTGAAAGCTTTTAATATTCAAAGAAAAACACGAAATTATACCGATATTATACAAAATGTTACTGTTACAACAAATAGAAGTAGTATCGGCAGTGCATTGATCAACTAGTACAACGCACTTAAATAATGCTTTTGAAGACAGGCGTGTAAAAGACAAAATAGAACAGTTTAATATAACGGAAATTACCTGACATATTTTTATAAGCATGCATGTAAAGATGAACTATACTGAACTCCCCGTGTCCATCGTCCATTTTTCCTTTAAACCACTCATTAACCACCATGGTGCATTTTCTTTTACTGAATCATTATTGCGTCTACAGATATATGAGTGAATACAAGCACAATGTGTTATCATCTAACTTTTAAAGCTCGATTTAAACATTACCTATGTCAAAATTGGTGCTTTGGTTTTGTTCCTTGATTGCTGCTGATAAACCTATGAAACAACACTTTCTTACAGGCCAGTTACCCTACAATGTTAGTTCGCCTTCACTCATGACTACCATCACACCCTCGTGTCACACAACTTTCTTTCCGTCAATATAATGCCAGCCTCGCTGCCTGGCGTAACTTCAGCAAATGCCAGCCTCGCTGCCTGGCTTTACCTCAGCATATGCCAGTCTCGCAACCTGGCGTCACCTCAGCTCATGCTTGCCTCGCTGCATGGCGTCATCTCAGCACATGCTAGCCTCGCTGCCTGGCGTTACCTCAGCACATGCTAGCCTCGCTGCCTCACGTTACCTCAGCACATGGTAGCCTCGCTGCGTGGCGTAACCTCAATACACGCCAGCCTCGCTGCCTGGCGTTACCTCAGCACATGCCAGCCTCGCAGCCTGGCGTCACCTCAGCAGATGCTTGCCTCGCTGCCTGGCGTCACCTCAGCACATGCTAGCATCGCTGCATGGCGTCACATCAGCACATGCTTTCTCGCTGTCTGGCGTCATCTCAGCAGATGCCAGCCTCGCTGCATGGCGTCACCTCAGCACATGCCAGCCTCTCTGCATGGCGTTACCTCAGCACATGGTAACCTCGCTGCCTGGCGTTACCTCAGCATATGCTATTCTCGCTGCTTTCAGTAGTCGTTACATCAGCATCAATCGCTTGCTTGCAGTGATGAGCCATTCAGCCTTTGTGCCACAGTGATTTAGTCAAACCTGTGTTAGTGGTCACTTCCATTAAGCAACCACTTGTCTTAAAGGGAATTTATCAGGATTTTTCAACTTCAGAAATTGGCTTAAAACATTTTTTCATGCCTATATATACTCACACAAAATGATATATATTTAAAAATGCCAAAATAATATATTGAAAACGGACTTCTTATCCCTTATTACGCGCCTAGGTTAGACTAAAATAGATTTCCCGCTTAAAAGTGTACCTTTTTTAAGTATTATATGAGTCACGTGATTTCATTTTGATTTCAATTTGATCCGTTATACAGGTTTACCCGAAGTAAAAAGTGTTTCATCTTAGAAACAGTCCGAATGACTTGTTCGTTAAGCAGTATTTAAATGTTGTCTATTTTTAGAATGGGGATTTCGTTTCAAGATTAACATTCCAATTTAAATATAGATTTTGTCACGTTTTGGTGGATTTGACATACCAAATTATTTGGATTATATTTATTAATGATATTGAGATGCGTTTTAACCTATTAAAAAGCGTTTTCTCTGATATACTCCCTTTAAATAGACCGGCACATTTTCTATTTGCCATTTTTATAATTTTAGTTTTAAGCAACCTGTATTAAGCAACCGCCTGCCTGAAAAGGTCAATTTTGCTTTTTCTCTTGAGTGGCTGCTTACGACAGATTCGCTGTATATGTTGCCAACAATTCCTTGATGTTTAAATACCTCATTATATAGCAGTGGTATGGACAAATGATCAATTCGAGCTGATTTGAAATTTACAAGTTAGATTTTAAATGCAATTTTCAACACAGAGCTACTATGTACAACCTCCTGTTTAATAGTGAAGGCAACACTCGTCTGTGTACCATTAACACAAACTTGATAGTAAATTCATCATCCTTTCAATCAAAGGAACTGCCAAGTCCTAAGTAAACTTAAATGTTCTGGACAAAGTTGGATTCGAACTCATAATCTCATTAGTAGCAGTACATAATTTTGTAACAGCACCGCATCACTCTCTCATGGTGGAATATACACATACCTTCCTCTCAGTCAACAAACATAACTTTTACTTAAGAATTACTTGTATGTATTACGGGGAGGGAAACTACTGCTAACAAGAGTAAACAATCTCTTGACATTGTTTGAAAAAGATTCCTCGTCACCTGTGGCTCTTTAAAGAAAGAAAGTAGATTTATTCATGATTTATTTACAGAAAAATGTAATTCTACAAACGTAAATGTTTTCTTTTGAATCCCTAATGTCAAATAGAATTATATAATTAATCAGTGTTTTAGTTTAAAATATTTTATTTCACATTGGTTGTAAAATAAGGAAACACCACAAAGTTTATGGTGATACTGCAGTGGACATGGTCTACTGGTTGAGATCTTCCGCTATGTACATGGGTGATGTTCTTGGGCAAGATACTTCATCCCCATATGCTGAGTACTGGTTCTACCCATGAATTCTTTAAGAATAATAAAGGGGATACGGTCCATTTGGGACCCAGTTAGGGGGAATTTGATTTATACATAAGAATACAATTGGAAAACAGGAAATACTTTTTTTCTCATCTATTTTAGGTATTATTTCAATCATTTTGAAAGATTGTTTAGTCAAAACTTGTTTCTCAAACGATGAAAATAAATTAAATAAGGTGAGACCTGAACCCACAACCCGCCAATTTTAGGTGAGACTCTCTACCTCTATGCCACAAACCTCACAATCAGTCGAAAATCTTTACATATTGTCAATAATAATTGAAGTACAAGTTCAGATCAACAGTTCAGATTATTGTCTAACCAAGAGAAATCGGAGATAATAACTAAGATTACTTGGACTATGAATATTTATATAGGTGATTCCTACACATATAGCATAAATAGGCCTTTTTCAGTACACCAATTAATGGTTTACGATATAAGTATACACGTATACAGAGTAAGCAGTAACTGTAATCAAAGGGTGGTAAGAATAAAATGCAGCTTCTTTGATGTATAATAACCGAATAATACAGTCAAACCTGTCTTAAGCAGTCAATCAAGGGGAGGGGCAAAAGTGGTTGCCTTTTAAGACACTTTTTGCAAGATTTTTACAATAACAAATTTACTCATACAATTGACAAAATCATCCCATGGCAATTTTACTTTCACGTTTCCCTCAATATAATGTTAAAACTAGAATCATATGTTGGATTATTTTGTGCGGAAGTCAATGTTAAAACAGGCATATTTAAAAAAACATTTTAAGGATTTTTAAGATCTAATTTAAATAAAATTCGTTAAAATTGCCATGTCTTAGTTTGTCCACTGTATGAGTAATCATGTTTTATATGGACGCAAGGAACCCTGGGAGAGAATGCCAAAAATGGTTCAACATATCAGGGCTTACGATGTAAAAACACCTAATGGGTCAAAGGTCAAATTGGAATGATCAACATTATCCTATTTGCTTAACTAATGCAGTCAAAATCCCAAAAAGGAAGGAAACAATGAAATCACGGCACTGTTTTTCTGTCAAGAACATACTTCAAGGGCCATAACTAGAACAGGCAATATTTGATCATGCCAATTCCAGAATAAAACAGTATGCATTTACTGCAAAATGTTAATGCATTTTATTTTTGAATGAGGTTTTACGCCATTTTCAACACATTTCAGATTATATGGCATTTCAAGTTTTATTGGTGATGGAAGAACTAAGAATGATTCTGATTAGAACCAGTCTCACATAAATATTTTGGAGCGAGTAGGATTCAAATCTACGACCTTAGCGGTGTAGGGTAAGTGATTTTAAGAAGGCGCCTTAAACCACTTGGCCACGGAGGACCCCTTTAATGAATTTTAAGATTTAATAAAAACCATATTTCGTAAGAAATGTTAACAGATACCAGTAATCGATTTAAGAACAATTTACCTAATCAGGTAAAATAAAATGACTTATTGACCACTTATTCTGTCGAAACCGTTTCACCCGGTTACCGAGTCAATAGTTCAAACGGAACGCTCTTCCGTTCTCATGCTGATAGTCTATTCAAATTCCATTGGCTACACTCGATAAAACAACAGTTTAAATTAACTGTTTATTATATTCCGTAAATTAAAACTGACACTGAAATACCACTTTTTAACACTAAAATACAATTAATCCATTTTCCACAACTGATATGTTTATATAATGACGTCAGGTTGTATAGGCATTGGCGTTGATGACGTTACTTGATCAAGAGCGGATCCAGAATGTATCTAAATACTGGTGGCATTGTACTTTGAATAGTTGGAAATATTTTAAGCCAGAGAATATATGAAGGTTAGATATGTAGGCCTAATAGTTGAATTTGTTAGTGAAGAGCAGTCATACAAAAGCTACACACAAAAAATGAATATGCTTTTCACACCTCTGTTAAAAAACGCAGTGAAAGTATGAATGAAGTGAGGTGAATAACTTCTAATATATTTGTATGTTATACGACTTCTTGTCTAACCTTTTTTATAGTTAGTCAATGTAATTAAACAACTATCTACCTTTATTGCGGTCAATGGTTAAAATTATTTATCCAAGGAAAATGACTATTGACCCAAAGCCGGAAACTATTGACCGCTAGAAAGGTAGATAGTTGTATATTCTTTATAGGTTTATTATTTTTTAACAGTAAAGGTAGTGTATACTGGTCTGAAAAAAATCGTTTTAAACACATGCCATAGAAATGTGAGTTTTATGTTGAAAGATAAAAATACATGGATGACAAATACCAGTACTCCATGTCTAAATTAAGACAAATTACTGCAAACAATTGATGCAACTGAAATTTTCTCTTTTTTTTTCAATATATATATATTTTCCATCTACAGCTATGATCAAGCTCCTCCCTCTTTTGATATCAAAAGCAAAATACTACATGCCAAAAAATACAATGTCGGCCCCGCAATTAAAAACCTGTAATAAAACATTGTCTCGTTATGGTGGAAATTTATGGCACGTTACAAGATATAAAGCGGACACGAAATTCTGTACCTATTTCTGACCTTAAACCTAAGTGTGACCTTCACCTTTGAGCTACGGACCTATGTATTGCACGCGACACATCGTCCGATTACGGTTGTGCCATGTTATTTCGAAATCTTGTCAAACAGTTTAGAAGTTTTAAGTGGACACGAAATTGTGTACTTCTAAGTGTGACATTGACCTTTGAGCTAGGATGGGAGAGTGAGAGAGATAATTAAACACTTTATCCACTACGTATGATATAACGCAAAACTAAAATAGCTGACTGCTGACCTCAAAAGTATGTTGTTTAATTATATTGCAGATGACATTATCATCAACGAAATGAGAAGCAAGGGAGGTAAATCATGCTTTCATCTGATAAAAATTCGTGTACAGTTAAGACTCCTTATTCTACAAATAACTGTTTGAGACTGAATGAAGCTGATTCGGGCGCCAGAAATACATTAAAATTAAACTTATAAACTTATAATTAAAAAGATATCTTCAACAAAATTAAATGCCGAAATTTATGTAACACTCCCCCCCTCCTTTTAATGCATCCAGAAACATTGCATTACCGATCTCCAACTACTGGACTCTGTCTGACCCATAAACACCGGGATATTTTAAAATTATGTATGCCGTCACGATTTGGCCATCAAGAATTCAGCCACCACCCTCTGACCAAACTGTTTTACGGGTCGACTTTTTTCTTCTATGAACTGATTCCCCTTCACCGCGGCAGATTACATAACTTGGTGTAAAATGTTCATGTCATTGGGGGAAGGACATGATGTACATTATTCCTTTTAGCACCCACGAACTGGTTAGCACAACAAAATGGTTGTAGTTTCCGAAACCGGAATAAAAAAACAACAATTCCTATTACATGTAACCGTTTTCTGTGACAAGTCAAAATGCATGAAAAACATCTAACATTTCTTGTTGGTCAGAAATCGTTTAAAAAATTCAAAATGCCATAATAATCACGATTTATTTATAATTCTCAAAATTTGCTAGTAACTACAAGTTGAATACAAAACACAAATGGAAATGGAATTGATTTAACAGCATCATATGCTTCAATTTGCTGTATTTGCTGGGCTATCGTCGGATATGTTCATGTTTTTTATTAAAACATTAACAGTTTCTCAATGGCGGAAGTTTTGGCTACCTGGTTCCCGCTGATCCCCATTGAGTCAATATACAAACCGGATAGAAACTTTTGTTTTTGAAGATTCTGTTGTCATATAATCATACTGTGATTCTACACGCTACAGCTCGGATAAATGGGGCGTGCAGTTCATCGACATTTGTTTTTTTATTTTGATATAAACACCATTCTCATGAAATGGGCTAATTGGTGGTTTAGGTTGTCAGTTGGTACATATTTTATTTCAATATTAAATAGAGTCGGTCCACAATTTCTTTCAATATTATGTACGACACGTACCCTAACGTTCATAGATACGATGTCCAACATTTTTCAATTTAAGATTATGTGTTATTATAGAGAAGTACAATCATGCCAAAATACTGCTATTGGCGCAATTTTCGTTCTAAATCATGTATTACTTTTGTAAAATTTTAAAAAATTGGTTAAATTGGTAAAAAAAATTTAAAATTGTAAAGTTATTAAGACACTTTTTTTGGAAAGTGAATTCAAAGAATAATTTTCTTACAACGTTATGCTAAGTTGTGATCCTTTGGACGAGTCAATGGGGTATACAAATTGGAATATACCTCTTGGGCTTTCTTATGATTATTATTTTCTCTTTTTTTTAACATTATTATACTATGGAAGTGTTACGTAAATAGGTATTCATCACAAACACGATAAAAGAACTCAGCCAAACTCAACACTTTTTTTAATATTTAAGCACATATATTTAACAACATTTCTGACTCCACATTTTGTTTTGATGTCTATGTCAATTATTTACATATTTCACTAAAAGCTCGACACAATGTTACATGATCGTTTTATTGCAATAAATCATAATAACAAAACACCAAATGTGGAGTTAGAAAAGCTGTGAACTATATGTGGTTAACTATTAAAAAGTTATTAACTATTTATATTGTATGCTTTTTCAGTGGGTGGGCGATATTTCTCAAGTACATGGTGATTGTATGAAATTTAAACTTATAGAAAATGCAACTTTGTGTATATCATGCATAAACATAAAGATGAGCTCTTGGCCCGGATAATATTACGCACATGTGCATTTACATGTCAGTAGAGCGTGTGACAACTCTCGCCCGATCCATACATTTTTTAACTTAATCACCTTTTTGAATTTGACAAAATCGGCTGTTTTAGAACAACAAGTATGGATGCGTTAGAGATACATAACTACGTTAAATTACTACGTTATGTATGAATGCATTAGAGCAATTATATGAAATACAAATACTACGTAAAGTGTGAATGCATTAGAGCAATTGTATGAAATACAAATACTACGTAAAGTATGAATGCATTAGAGCAATTGTATGAAATACAAATACTACGTAAAGTGTGGATGCATTAGAGAAATTGTTTAAAGTACAAATACTACGTTAAGTGTGGATGCATTAGAAAAATTGTATGAAATACAAAATGTATTTAATTGTACCCAGTATGGTATATACCTTCTTGTACTCAGAATTGTATATACCTTCTTTTACCAAGTATGGTATTGTATATACTTTCTTATAACCAGTGTGGTATTGTTTACAACTTCTTAACGCAGTATTGTATTGTATATACCTTCCTATAAACAGTATGGTATTGTATATACCTTCCTATAAACAGTATGGTATTTTATATACCTTTTTATTCCCAGTATAGTATAGTATATACCTTTTTATATGTTCATAATCCTTAGGAATCTGCCTTTAATATCGACCCTAACCTTCAACTGAATAATAACTATCTGTTCACACCGGTAATAAACGTCATTTATGATGTTAAAACCACAGGCGACAGTATCGGTGCTAAGATTTGCTAAGGCTTCCAAAGTCTTTACTGCCATTTTTAAAGTTTCCGCTTTTCTCGTGATGGTATTAAATTGATAAGACGTCTGGTTATGTCCGCTGGAGATCGAGGTAATTTTACAAGAAAGAGCATGTACACAGGGGTCCATATCCATAGTTTTCATATTGGTCTCGGTATTCATCCCGAGGCCACAATACCGGCGCGTTATTGTAAACATATTTTGTTAAAAGCGGTCTGTATTTGATGCTATAATCAGGTATAAATGCAATTTAAATTTTATATAAAACCTAACTCAGAACCATTTTGTGGCTTTTATATCGGCTCGATTGATTTTGTCATTTTTAACTCAACTATTCTATGAACGACGAGTTTGTTTACTCGCCCCTGCATCAGCCCAGTGTTTGCATCCGTATGTGCCTCCCTGCTGCGTTAATTTTTTTAAAGTTGTTCATAAGTGTGCCTGGCTTGCTGTTATAATATGTATGTCAATGTATTTCATTAATTTTTTTTGTCAATAATAATAATCATATTGACAAAATCGGTAATGAAATTACTTTAAATACATATTCCAAAACTGTAAACGTCGCTTACAATAGCTTGCTAATGTTGCTCTGACATTCTCCCTGCGTTTCTTTATCACTTCAGTATATTTTTTGATAACAATGTCAAAATGATTTGATATTGCTTCTCCTTTGATATACCTCTATTTTCTACACGCTTGATGTACCTCGATTGATGTACACGTACTTTAGTCTTAATTCCACGGAGCGCCCTCTCACAAGGAAGTAGTATACAATATGTGATGTCAATTTCAAAGGTGAGGTAATTTAGATCATTTTAAATCTTTATTTTTTTCGATCGTACACAACATGTAATTGTAAATAATAAAATAGTCAGAACAATGTGTGGAATCAGGTATTTTTATTTGTGTTATTAACCAAACTTCCACATGGAGCGGTCAGTAGCCAAATTGCCACTTGAAAAGGTAAGTAGCCAAAATGTCACTTGGAAAGTTAAATAGCCAAACTGTCACTTAAAACGATCAGTAGCCAACTGTAACTCAGACAATCGATCAGTAACTAAACTGCCATTTTGAACGGTCAGTAATAAAGCTGCAATTCAGAACTGTCAGTAGCCAAACTGTCACTCAGAACGGTCAGTAACTAAACTTCCACTCAGAACGGTCAGTAAACAAATTTCACTTAGAACGGTCAGTAGTTACTGCCTCTTGGAACGTTCAGTTACCAAAATGTCACTTTGGACGGTAAGTAACTACTACTTCTACTACTACTACTACTACTATTACTACTACCACTACTACCAATAATGATAATAATATTAATAATTGTATGACTACTTTTAAAACTACTATTATTACGACTGATGCTCCTCTCACCACTTATTTTATTATTTCTATTTTTATGGCTACTGATATTACTCCTATTGCTATCCCTACTACTGCTTTTACTACTGCAGCAACAACAAAAATAACAACTACTACTACTTCTACTACTAAAGCTGATTCTGCTGCTACTACTACTTCTACTGCTTTTACTTCTAGTTATTGCTGATACTGCTTTTTAATTTCTATTGCTCCAATTGATATTGATGTTGCTGCTGCTTCTACTCATTAGTGTACTAATATTATAATTACTGCTTTACTGATATTACTAGTACTACTTCAACTACTATTACTTCCACTATGATTAGGTCTACTACTACTATCAATACGACTACTAGTACTACTAATGATGTTGCTGATGATTATACTACTTCTTCTAGCACTAATACAATGGGTACCAATTTTTTTTGCTAATTAGTTATTACAATTATTATCATTTTGATTACTACTATTTCTACTACTACTACTACCTCTGCTGATGCTACTTCTACAACTCGTTTTAATCCTTATTATAATAGTGATAATAATACCAATAATACTAACCCTATAATTGCTGCTATGAATGTTGGTGCTCACATTGCCGCTTCTTCTATTTCTATCATCCACGTCTACCATTACTACTTTAATAATTGTAACAAGAACTATAATAATATTAATTCTACTATAAAAAAAAACTATATTAATTACCATTCAATATTTTGTGTTATTCTTACTTTAAAGTAGGCATATTAATTACGACATAAAATAATTATTCATACAAATATATTCAAAACAATAGTGTTTACTTTATATCAGTATCAGTAAAAAAATGTGAAAAAATACCTCACTCTCACCTTGACTGAAAATCCTTGATCCGCCTTTGACATATTTGTGTTGACCCGACTCGTTCACTATACTACACGCACTATACTAAATGCATATTATCTGAAGCGCCGTCCTGCAGGAAAATATCTTAAGGTAAACGGTGCGGTATTTTAAATGATCTCATTTTTGTTCTTCTTTCTTTTAAAACTCTAACACAATTATCAATGTTAACCCTTTTGACTAGATATTTACGTTTCAGAGTTAAGTGCAATTTATGAATTTCATTTGTGTACATGTTATTTGCTCAAAAGCGACAGTGGAAAACAGAACTGACATTATAGCTTTTTATAAAACTTATTAAAATAAAACGAAATCAAAGCAAATTCTGGTGTTTGGAACTTAACTCACAATGTTTAAACTACACTATTTATTACTGGTAAGTAGTGCTGGATTGCAGCTAGTTTCGTTTTGTTTTCGCAGGTAAATATGACTAATTGCCGTTTGTTTCGTTTTCATAATAAGACGTGTTTGACCGAGGCATGTAGTTTTTGCATTCCGTCTATACAGTATGTGCTTTTAACCTTAGATCAAAATAAAAAAAACTTATTAAAGCAACACCCCCTACCTCCCCACCTTACCCCACTTCACTCACACACACGCACGCACGCGCACAAACAGTGAACTAAAAACATGATACTTGTCTTAATTTTGGAGAGGTGTCACTTACACTACTTTCACATTGAAATTCCAAAAATAATGCTAATAAAATTTAGCGCCAAACTATTTTAACTAACTTATTAACATGTTTAAAACATGAAATTGTTATCCATGTCAGTGTTTGAAGTTAAAATAGAATACTTTTAACTGCTCCAAAGAATTTACAAGATATGCCACTTACAATAGTTTTGCGATGAAAATCCAAAATTATAAATCATTAAACTTAGTGCGAAACTATTGTATCTGACATTTTTATCTAGTTTTAAACTTTTTAAATGATTTCCCATAATGCATGCAAATTATACAAGTAAATGTATATTGTTTGGTAAAAAGTTATTTTGAAGAGTTTAAAACAATTACTTCAGTTAGTATTTTTTTTTGCTCAATTGAGCTATTGCCTTCTCATGAATATTATGTATATAGTATTAGACTTAGATTATACATGGTTGTGTAATATATTGTAAGTATTAACTGTCTTGTCACTGTGTCATCTTATTTTATCTTTATTTTTGATAGTTTTCTGCAACAATACTTAAAAAAGATTTCATATTACACCTTCTTGGTGATAAAAAGATGAAAATATGCAATTAATATTTTATAATGTGCCGGATGCTCAAATAGGGCTCTTTGGGTTTCATCATTGAGTTGTTTTTTTGTGTTTCTAAATAGTCATGCAAACGCAAACTTTAAGGTCCCATAACCAATTGCAAGAGCTGCCTTTGGACTATCGAGTCTAAATGATTAATGATTATAAAAGTTAATGATTATAATAAAAAAGTACTGATAATGATATTAATAATAACAGTAATAATAACGACAACACTAAAACACTAATACTGCTACCAATACTATTAATACCACTTATACGCTACTACTGCAAATACTAACAATACCAATACTAATATCAATACAACTATGACTAGCATTAATACCAGTAGTATTAGTGCATCTAGTGCGCTGCTGCTAATGTTTCAGCTATATCAAACTCCATGATTATGCTACCACTACTTCTACATCAGTACCATTAATACTTCTAGTAATAACAATATTATTATAATGGCTATAGATATAAGTACATGTACTATCAGAATAAAAATAATAGTGTTTATTAATAACATCGAATATGTTCTCATGGAAAACACCTATGATTCTTAAAGAGATTATATTGGCATATTACCGTCAATTCCCTGTCCTAAATACACACGCCCAACATGAAGATATACTTATAACTTAGAGATATACGCGTCTAAAGTGTCTAATTGCATAACCTCTTTATAACAAACATCGCGTTTCTGAAGCCATGCTTTTGTTTTTGTTTAAATTCGCCATTTTCAACAAACCGCTTTCGGGTTTCCGATCAATCACCGGATAATATCGTGAAGACTCGTTCCCGATCTCGTTTTCGAGGCTTTGTTCGGGAAGTTTACGGAGTTCAATGTAAACATTGTGCAATACTTTATTGCGGGACGTATTAAAGTTTTGGCCAATATTCAATTACTATTAATTTGATAACTTTCAAGTAAATAAAGGCTATACGTCAATGCATAAGTATCGTAAATCGTCATAATTTTCAAAAAAAAATGTTAAAAAATCCTCATTCTTACCCTGACTGAAATTTCCGGATCCGCCTGTGATATAGTTTGTTGACCTGCCTCGTTTTAACAACACGCACTATATCTTATCGTAGTCCTTGAACCGCCCTCTTGCAATGAAGTATGACGTAAACAATAAAAGGTATGTTTCTTAAATGATGTATTTTTGTTCAACGTTCTTTAAAAAATATCGTATCGAACACATATTTGATTGAAATTATGTTAACTAGTTTCTTTGGTTTATAAACTTTATGTTTCAAAATAAATTCTAATTTATGAACTTCATTTGTGTACATGTTATTTCTCAAAATCGAAAGTAGAAAACAGAACTAACTGATACTATAGCTTTTAATAAACCTAATATAAATTAAATAAAACTACACCAAATGTCGGTATTAATCATATTTATAACTAATTTAAATTAAAAATTGTATTACAGTTACTTTCGTTTTCATATGTAAATATGTTTCATTACAGTTAGTTTCGACCTCACATGCTTCTCCCAAGAATTTAACATTTTGGCAGTTACATATCTTTTTCAAACTTCAAAAGACAGGTACTTTTTGGAGAAACAAATCTGAATGATGGATATATATAGTAATATGCCAATTTAAAACAAAAACAATGCGGCGGTGGCTTTGATATTTTATGCATACTCTGATTTGAATAAAGTATTGAACTGCGAGCCATCTAGTGGCTTTTATACAGCATTTGGGGCTTTAAACTTATATGATTAGCTATATGTCAATGACAATTACAATAACAAATAGTTTATTTGCTTCAAGGCCACCAGCCCATGCAAAATATTGTATAAATATAGATGTTAAATAGTACATGAGTTTTCATAAATATAAAGATTAACATTTTATCACTCCGCAAAATGACTGGTTTTCACTGGTTATGCACAGTAAAGTCCATTTGAGCATATATAAACTTAAGATAAATAGATATTGGTTTTACCATTGTAAATCAATGCAATTTTCATAGCGATAATACTTTGGTACAAACTACACTGTAGGCTTTGTCAACATGTTTTTAATCGTGCATTACTTCAAGGATATTTAGTTTCATTGTTATAGCTTGTTCATATTTAGTGTTTGTCTCCATATGGGTATCGTAACCATACTTTTAACTTATCGGATATAGCGTAGATTTGTAATCTTACATCAATCCAAGGATGAGTTTAAACTTTTGTCGTATTTAATGACTGTGTTCAAAATAACATTTAAGTTTCATTAGCATAATTTTGACATTATGGGTCAACGAAAAACTCTTATTTTCGATGTATGCCTGCAAAAGAAATTAATATCCCAAAGACGATAGCAGGGTTACAAAAAAATATTAGTTTTATATTTGTAATATATATATATTTATATAGTTATATTTGTAATTTGTCAAATAAGAATCTGAAAACCGTCCTGTCAAATTACAAGAGGAGTACACATTATGTTCCATTGAAGTGTTTAAGTTCATCCAAACTGTTCATGATACGTTGTATACTGAAAGGATAAAGAGACACCGGGTGAATTTCAGAGCCACATTATCAAACTAATGTCAGCGATGTTGACAGTTTTAGAATGATGATGTCAATAATAATGATCGTTAATGATATACATTTACATACATATTCTAAAATTATAAACATCGCTAACATTAGTTTGATAATGTGGCTCTAAAATTCACTCGGTGTCTCTTTATCCTTTCAGTATACAATGAGTCATATTTAGTTTCTATGTCATAAAACACTTGAATTGATATAATAAATGTCGAAACAATTTGATATTTTAATCTCTGCGCTTCTCCGTTTATATACTTTGATTTTCTGCACGTGATTTATATACCTCAATCGATCTTCACGTACTTGATCAGTTTTTCTTAATTCCACGAAGCGCCCTCTGACAAGGAAGTGTTATACAATATGTGTTGTAAATTTTAAAGGTGGGGCAGTGTAAGTATATTATCTTAAATCATACTTCTTTTCAAAGGTCTCGAGTAGTACACAACATGCAATTATAGATATTGAAATAGATTTTCTTGCAATCTTGAACATTGAGTGGAATCTGATAATTATGTTGTAACTTTTAAACATGATAGAGGAAAATCAAATAAAATGTATGAAAATCAATGAAATTGAAAATGTAAGTATTTGTTATATATTTTGTTACATCAATATTGATTTAAAAAAAAAAAAATTCTAGATATAAAATAAAACAGCTGTACTAGTTTCACCTTTGTAATTATGTTCTGACTAGAAATGGCTAACATACAACATTGGCGTAGAGGTGAGTCATTACCACGCCAGTAATTTCATTTTTTCTATATTTTTCAGCTTATTTCAGAACCTTTTTACATTTACTTATTTGTATGCCGCACCAAATAACTTTCCTGTTTTTCTTGTTTTATAATTATCTTAAATTTGTAAAATAATTATCCGGACCAATATCAAATTCGTGTCTACGCCACTGTACAAACAATATATACAAATATATATACTCATTCTATAATCAGTATTATTCATTTAATCAAATAATGCTATTTATTAAACTGTATGAAAAAATAACAGTTAATCTACATAAAGGTATGCGATTTTATTCATGTTCATGTATGTGCCTCTCAGATCTCTGCCAGCAAATATATATGAAACTGTATTGCACGTACTTTGGATGAACACCATTTAATACAATAATATCCTTGTAATTGTAATAAAACGCTAAATCTTAGTTTATTTTTTTTCCTTTAAACTTGACATAAGCTCTAACTTGTTTTGAATTGCAATACCAAATATACGAATATTACTTAAAACAGCTATAGTAATAACATTCTTTATTATAAATTATATTTTAAAAGTGCACTGTGTAGTATTGCTTGTTTATTCAACAAAATATAATTGTTCCCTATGCATTATTACAATTAATGCTATTTGAAAATAACCTCCTGGCCTTGCCTTTTTTGTTTAATTATATTAACATATGTACTAAAACATCATAATTCATCGAAAAGGCACAGTTATAAGTGAAAATAAAATTTATTTCTTCAACGTACATTTAAAGCATTTCATTTTTGCATCGATAGCCTTGAAGCTTCTATTTACATTATTTGAATATGTAGTTTAACGTTTCATTAAGACACAACATCAATCTAAAATATATCAATAAATAGCTGTATACTTATCTATCTTACAGGCCGAATAACGCGATCTAGTTCATTATTCCACGTAACGTCGGCTGACAAGGAAGTACATAATTTATGTCGTAAGTGAGAATATCAAGGTACTTCGTTCATTTTATCTCACCGATGTTATAGGCGTATTGTCGAGTGCTAGGTGCAAGTTTATTCTAACTCAATATAGACAAAGAATGTTGATAGACTAGTATTACATTAAGCACTCGATGTGATTTTTAATATCACCCGATGTCCTATTTAGATAAAGCAATATCAGGTCAGGCGATGATGTATGTTCAATAAACCTAATTCTATATTAAAACGTCTCGAAAGACTGGAAAAAGCTCTAATGACTGATTATGTTAAAATATAAGCAGTTTCAGTAAAATCTGAAATATTCATTTAAAACCACACTAAGATATTTATAGTTATGGTATATTTCAATAATAGTATCACCAATTCTGAAAATAAATGCAGTAACATATTTGTTCTTCTTTCGGACGTGAACAAATTTTGTCTTGCTGATATTAACTCTCATTTTGTTTACTGAACACCACCTATTTAGATATGCTAACATACACTGTAAATGCTCTTCATTTAAGTTATTAAAACTATATTATCAGCAAATAGTTATATAGTGACAGAAGAAAGTTCAGGGTTTAAATTCCTTCTAACAGGAATGCAAATGTATCTAACTTCTGTGTTTTCCCATATCTTATAATCGTTGGTAATGAAAATAGGTGTTCTTCACAAGACCTTTTTTGTCGAAAACTATTTTGTTCATATTTAATAACATCATTTGTTTCTAAATATTTTATTACGTTTATTAAATATATTTGTATAAAGTTTTCATAACGAAGATATAAGACTCATCCCACGGTAATATGTATGAGCTCTTGGGTCATTATTTTAGTTTTTCGGTATCGGTTTATTATGGATTTTGTCCATATAGACGGTACAATATGCGACTTTAATCATGCATTACGTACTGTTGCAGAATTACATAACAATGGCTAAAACAGCATTTGGTAAACCTACCCCAAAAGTAGGGCAGGCTTCCGATTGTTCGCACCTGCTCGTAGCTGGATTCGACTTTGGTACAACATACAGCGGCTATGCCTTCTCGTTCCGGAATGATCCTTTGAAGGTTATAACGAACCAAAGCTGGATTGCAGGATCCGAGAAACTCATCTCCTTGAAGACACCGACGTGCGTTCTGTTGAATCCGAATAAAGAGTTTGATTCTTTTGGATTTGCGGCTGAAAACAAATTTACATCTCTTGCTGAAGACTACGAACATCATGGCTGGTACTTCTTCAGGAGATTTAAAATGATGCTGCATAAAAACGAGGTAAAGATTTTATTGTTATAAGATGAAAAACAACTTTTAACTGGCACTACAAGCGTGTATACAAACCTAAAATTTGTCCATAAATGATGGTGTCAGCATATAGTTATAAGAAAACTTTCTGATTGGCAGAAAGACACATCACATGTGATTAGGAATAGTTTCGACAAAGAGTTCATAAGTTGTACCATAAACTCAATTCATATGACACAATCATCTTGCATATTGATATCTCGGAAATATATAATGTACGGTTTTGTTGAACTATCTTACTTCTCGAATATTTCTCTTTCTCCATATATAGTATTTTATCAAGAAAAACAGTCTTAAAGTGTTTAACTCATCTAAAAGAAGTTTAGTTATCTCAATCCAGGCAACAGTTGTACGATTTGAACGATCAGTACATTGTCAAGGTTTTTTTCATCCGAGATCATTGACAATAATACAGTGCAAATGGTTTGCATTTTCTTTTGGTCGATATTTTCTAGATCAATCAAATAAGGCAACCATTAAAACAAATAAGGGACGGTTTCAAACGAAAGCTGCTGAAATTCCATGTGCCCGATCATTGGATCAACCATTTTAAAGATGTTTCTTCGAGTAAGTTCTAGCGCGGAGATTTTTTTTCAAATTTTGCACACAAGTACTTTGAAGTAAGACAAGTTTAAAACACTAAAAAAAATATAGGTCCCCATGCTTGTTTTTTTGCTATGACTATTTTTAAACTACACCGTTTTACATTTTTTAAAGAAAAAATAGCAAATTGGTGTAAGTTATAAATCTTGTTTAATTTACTAACAAAGTGATATATTTCAACAAAATATTGCTGTCACTCATGTAACAAAAGATAAAGTATCTAAAACAGAAAAAGTCATGATGCTCTTTTGAGTTTCACATTTCATACAGTAATTTTCATAAATTTCTACGATTATAGAATTGGCCGTTAACGATGTATTTTTACACTAATTTAAAAATAAAAAAAGTTCTAACGCGGAGAATTGTTTCATTCTTTCTACAAAGAGGCACCATAACAAACTATATCAGAAAATAAAATAAAAAACATATATTACCTTACTTGTTACTAAGTTACAGTGCTAAATGTTACCTCCCTTTTCATAAAATGGCCGTAAACGATGCATTTTGACACTAATTCAATAATAAAAAAAAGTTCTAATGCAGAGAATTGTTTCATTCTTTCTACAAAGAGGCACTTTAACAAACTATATCAGAAAATAAAATAAAAAACATATATTACCTTACTTGTTACTAAGTTACATTGCTAAATGTTACCTCCCTTTTTCATAAAATGGCCGCATACGATGCATTTTTACACTAATTCAATAATAAAAAAAGTTGTAACGCGGAGAATTGTTTCATTCTTTCTACAAAGAGGCACTAAATCAAACTATATCAGAAAATAAAACAAAAAATAGATGTCCCCATGCTTGTTACTAAGTTAAAGAGCTAAATGTTACCTCCCTTTTCATGAAATGGCCGTAAATGATGCATTTTGACACTAATTCAATAATAAAAAAAGTTCTAATGCGGTGAATTGTTTCATTCTTTCTAAAAAGAGGCATTATAACAAACTATGTCAGAAAATAAAATAAAAAATACAGGTCACCATGCTTGTTACAAAGTTACAGTTCTAAATGTTACCTCCCCTTTTCATAAAATGGCTGCAATCGATGCATTTTCACACCAATTCAATAAAAAAAATGTTCTACGTGGAGAATTGTTTCATTCTTTCTACAAAGAGGCACAACAACAAACAATATCATGAAATAAAATAAAAAATACATGTCACCTTGCTTGTTACCAAGCTACAGTGCTAAATGGTAACTTCCCTTTTCATAAAATGGCCTAAAATTGTCAAAATTGTAAAAATTATCTGTTGTACATTTTTATAAATGAAGTTTCATTGCAGAAGTAACTTTCATATTTCTAAATGATGCACTAAATAGCAATTATAATATTTGTAATTTATAATGTAATTACTGTTCAATTGCTTTTATACATTTCATATATACTGGATAATTGATGAACATCAATAGTTGTAAAAGTTTGAAATGTTAGAGGCCTAGTGGTAAAACCATGTACTGTCAATCAAGGTTGGATCACCAGTGACCTGCTACTCAACATAATATCTTCAGAGTTTTATCTACGAGTCCATTCAAGTCATTTTTTCTGGTATTTATCTTGGCTATAGTAGTCGCACTGTCATCCATTATTATTACATTAACTTGAAAGTTTTATTCCTGTACTGGGCTACTTCCAACTTTAATCTTTGAATTGTCATTATATATCAGTATCTGATTTAATGTCACAATCCATTCTTCTGGCAACGCATATTGTAATAAATTGGCCTAGTCCTGGTATACTACTTGACTGACTTCATCACTGAAAATTAAAGGAAGCTTATATGAGACAAAAAAAATAAATGACAATGTTTGTTTGTATGTAAGCTTAATTTACATCATCACCAGTTTCCCATTTGGGTGATGCACCCAGAAGAGTGAACAGTTTAGACTTTTTAGGTTTGTGGGGGATTGTGCAGGAAACAAATATCATAGAAACCTAATCATATGTTTCACCTGATTCTTTTGCTTGGTGTATAGCACCATCATAAAAGTCCTCAGTTTAAAGTCCCATCTGAATGAAAGTTAGCACTGTAAGTTAGCCAGCCTCAGGTATCAAACTCTCAACCCTGAGCTAGAAGTATCGTGCGCTCTACCGACTGAGCTCATCGGTCTGGCTAAAAAAACGATAATGTATTTTAATAAAACAGCACAATATATGGGTATAGTTTGACAACTCAAGGGCTATAACTGAGCAGCAATTCCTGTTATGATATCTATGTTCAAACCATTGAACAAAATCTTATGGTTATAAACTTGCATACATGTATGTGGACATTTTTTTACTGAATGAAACTGTTATGTTATGTAACAAGCAGTCAAGGGGTTACAAGCTCAAATCCCCACTTGGCCAGTCTCTGTGATGATTTAAATATATGCAAATTCCAACATTGTGTCTCATGTTCATTCATCTTTAATCACTGATTCAAGTGGGAAAGTTGTCAGTTATTTGCACGGATATTGGGTGTGCCAAACAAGTAGTCACAGGTTTGATCCCCCTCAGATCATCTGTTGTGCTCATGATTATTTTGTTGTAATCCATAGTAGAAATAAGCTGAAACGGTTAAATTACATTAATAATTACCATTGGCCCCTTTTGATGATTGTCACTCTTTCATTTAGTGTTTCTGTACACGTTGTCTATGTCACGATATTGATTGTCTCTTCATAGTTAATGAAACCACTACAGGTATTTAAAGCACCGACATCTCAATCCATCTGTAACCTGAGCCTCTGTTTAGCATTCCTGAAATGTGTTGAATAGTTTCTTATTTTCATAATTCATGTAACAATTTTCTGTTTAACAGGAAACACAGAACATGACGGTGTATAAATTTATTTTTAACATTTACTCAATGTAAGAATACTGCTCGAATCCCCGTCTGGCAACAGTCTCCAGGATGATAGATATACAGCATTATGTATCTTTATCAATCGTCTCTCACCGCTGATTCAAGTGGGAAAGCTATCAGTTACTTGCGGAGATGGGGTATGCTCAAATACTGGTTAATTCCAGGAAACAGTGGTTAGGTGATCGTCTGTTAGCCCTCGATGGCATGAAAATAATGTAAATATTCAACCAATAAATCACTTTTTATAGTTGTTCATCTCTAGAAATCATAAAGTAAGTTATCATTTTATGTGATACATTAATATTGATCTGTGAGTTATGATAAAGCATCAACTAACCTTATACTCAATTGCTTTGTGTTGATGTCAAATGATATTAGACTTTTCCTGTTTAATCGATGTGTCTTATTTGTTTCCACTGTTCTTATACTTCCACATATACAGTTTATGTATAACGTTGACCCATATAAGTGTATTCCATAGTGTCCTTCAATACCAAACTTTTACATGCATCAGGTCAGCTAAATGTCAAAATTCAAGATTTATTCTTCCTTGTCTCCATCCCGGTATAAATAATATTGTTTCAGGTAAATTCATTATGTATTCAGCGCTTTGGAACAAATTCACAAATGATCCATATCCGAAATGTTACCACTACGAGTTTTGATTAGATTTTCGTAGTTGTTTCTTCGACTTCGTTATGTACAAGCACTTCTGGTGGTTTAGAACGAAAAACAATATACTCTTCTGTGCTTTTCGATCGCTTCCTTGACAAAATTTACATTTCTGACATCTCAAAATGAAAATACTTCGCTTTGTAAATATCCTAATGCGACTCAACTTTTAATTAACCAAACGGCGACATTAGACCCCGAAACTGAAAGTAACAGAAAGGAATTATGCGCGTAGCGATGCGCAGTAACAACCCGCAGAAACGTCTTTAAGTTAAAATGTTATGATACTAGAAGGTTGCCATTATACTAGGATACTTGGGAATTTAGTAAAACAACTCTACGACTTAATTGTTCCTTATGTGTTTGTAATGAATTTTAAGTTTGTTGCAGCATATTATCTTTACACGACTTTGGTATTAATCTTATTTTTTAAAAATCGAAACGAACCAGCTTTTCGGTATGTAAATAAAATAAATTGAACTATTAAGCAATATGATTTTATTTCACAGGAACTTTCCAGGAATACTACAATAGAAGACATCAGCGGCAAATCTATGAACGCAATGACGATTTTCGCTATGTGTTTACGCTTCCTTAAGAACCATTTTATAAGTGCTCTTAAAAAACAAGTAACCAATGTTCAAGAAACCGATATACTCTATGTGATTACCGTTCCAGCCATCTGGGACGATAGCGCTAAACAGTTTATGAGAGAGGCATCAATTGAGGTAATATATGTGGCATGTCAAATGTCTTTTTAATAGTTTGGCCCGGATAATGATAAAACGTTAATGTTGTTAATACCTTCTGATGCTGTAATATTGCATTGTAACGTTTCATTATTAATTAGCAATAGTAATTTCGATAATAAATGCTAATGAGTGAAATGTTATTAGTGTCACTGTCTAAATGATAACCCACTCGAGTATTAATGAATGAACGTTCAAGTTCATATTTGCATTACATTTTATTTATTTACGTGTGCAGGCAGGAATAGATACTACCAGACTTAAGATGGCACTTGAACCAGAGGCAGCATCAATTTGGTGCCAGGTTGTTACCATGGATGCGAAGATGGTTCTCTCAGCTGCTGGGACGCAGTATATGGTTATAGATTTAGGGGGTAACTATCATAACATACCGGTATTTTTGTAGCAGTACTTCGCTAATCGCTGTAATATTCTCAATAGTATGATAAAATATATCATAGCTGGTGTCAACATGCAACCACCTATTTATTATTGTACGTGTAACGTAATATATTTGTACCTAACAATAAGTTTTTGCAAATGCCTGGGGATATTTTACACATCTTCACGATGATCTAAACAAGTGATAGACAAGTGTGTCTTGAAACTTATTTCATGTCTCTTTTTCTGTATGACAATTTTTTTTGTTGATAGTACAGTTATCGGGCTAGCATTTGCATTTTGATCGGAAGGTAATAATAATAGCTAGAATATGTTTGCCTATTTTAAAACTGTTACAATTATTTCTGCATATTTATAAGATCTGGTAAAATTGTATGGACATCTGAGCATTGCAAGTTCAGACTGTGGTCGATATAGAAGTTGGATAGCTATTCACGGACTAAGTTATATTCTGTGCTATAATTACTGTATATTTGGTCAAAACATAATGTATACATTCGGTTAAATTGTCAAATTAAAGAAATATTCAAGACTGCTATGTACACTTTTGTCAAATACAGATTCGAATGAGTGAAATAAAACTTGAATATTTACAGGAGGCACAGCAGACATATCAGTACATGAAAAAAAGTCGGACGGATCACTTAGAGAAATACACAAAGCCAGTGGCGGGGCGTGGGGAGGCAATGCTGTTGACAACAATTATATACATATGTTGACCGAGCTGTTTGGTGCACACGTTATTGAAAGATTCAAGTCCGAGCAAATGGCAGATTATTTTGACATATTGAGAGAATTTGAGACAAAGAAACGCACAATAACATCGACAACGGAAGGTTTAATAACATTCCGAGTTTCGGCGACACTAAAAGAAATTTATGAAGAATCTGGGGTGAAGATGAAAGATCGCATTACCTCTTTTGGTTTTGGAGATAAGATCAAATTTACCGGTGACAAACTAAGGATCGCTGCCTCCATTGTCATGCGTTGGTTTGAATCACCAATAAATAGTCTCATATGTCACGTGACGAAGCTCCTCAGTGAACCGAAGATGAAAGAAGTTGCCGTCGTTGTTCTTGTTGGTGGATTCGGTGAGAATGAATTAGTGCAGGAAGAACTGAAAAAAAGCATCCAGAACAAAAAACTAATCATACCAAATGAAGCAGGACTGGCTGTGCTGAAGGGGGCAGTGAGGTTCGGACATATTCCAGACGTAGTTTCATCGAGGATAATAAGAAACACCTATGGTATATCCGTGTATCATCCATTTGATCCAAAAATTCATCCTGAATTAAAAATGAAGATTGTGAATGGTGTGAAGGAATGTGATGATGTGTTTGACGCTTTTGTGAGATCTGGAGACGAGATTACACTAGACCAGAATATTACAAAATCATACACACCAACTGATTTGAATAGTACTCGTCTCATATTTTATAGTTCGGAGGAAAAAACACCTACATTCATAACTGACCAAGGCTGTAAGGAAATTGGAAAACTTATAATTGAACATAAAGAAGGCGAAACGCTCGATGATAAAAAAGTTGAAGCAATTTATGTCTTTAGTGACACGGAGGTTTATGTGAATATCAAAATTTTAAAAACGGGGAGAAAGTTCTATGCAGTTCTGGATTGTCTGTAAAACTGACACATAAATGTTATAGTCATGAATGTGTTCGCCTCATTTCTTGTTTACACACGGATGGACTATTAGACATAACAGGCATTCAACAAGTGAATGGCCTATTCGGTAGACATATTCATTTAAATGTAAACTTAATCATAACATGTATTGCCAGTCAAATAGCACTGATACAAAAGTACCGTTCATAGGTACAATACGCGTGGCTGCATAGTTTTATAGCAAGTATAAGCAAACAGCTGTGAAAGTACTGCTGTATTGATTTTCGTAATAATAAAGCAAACTGGAAGATCAACACGTTTATTTATAACATTCTTAGAAATATATTATATTCGCAATAAATATAACATTTGATAAGAACTATGTAAAAGACTTTAATATCCAAATAAAAATACGAAAGTATACCGATAATATACAACATGTTACTGTTACAACAGATAAAAATAGCATCAGCAGTGTGTATTGATCAACTAGTACAAGCTCACTAAAATAATGATTTTGGTGTGGGCGTGAAAAAAGCAAAATAGTACAGTGTATGTAAGGGCCACTACCTGATATAAATGTCGACAATTTTTTATAAGCTAAGATATAAAGATAAACCATTCTGCCCCGTGCCCATCGTTCATTTTTCCTTTAAACCACTCGTAAAACTCCCAGATGCATTTTACTTACGCTGACTCAATCTGTTTTTGGTTCGGAAGATGCATATTAATTCCAATGGCGTGGTTATAAAGTCATAAATGTTCAGGGGATGTCAAACAGATCTAAATGGTGATATTTTAAATTTCGGGGAGTGGGGGCGGAAGTTTAAAACATAATGTTAAAGTTTCACACAATTGTATTTTATTACTATTTTTATGACGCATGTTCCATATAAACAGCAACATACAGTGATATTCAATATATAAACCAAACTCATTGCCTCAGCAGTTCTTAATTGGTAAATTAAAACGAATACACATAATAATAATATATATCCCCTGGCAGTTAACTCCGCATACACACTAGCATACACACACGAAGAGACAGACAGACAGACAGACAGACAGACAGACAGACAGACAATTGTACATACTACCCACATTTGATTATGATATAAAAGCAAGTCTAAAAAGTATTTTGATTTTTAATTTTGATTGAATTTTATTGCAGTCGACCTCATCATCGGTGTACTGTGGAACAAGGGAGGTAAATCATGTTTTCATCTGATCAACGTTCATAACAGTTACAACTCTTTATTCTACAAATAACTGTTTGCGACTAAATGAAGCTGACTGTGGCGTCAGGACTGCATTTAATTAAATTCATGCTAAACAGAAAAGTACATGCTGGGATTTATGTAACAATCCCACCATGAATACATCCAGATATATTTTATTAGCAATCTCCAATAAATGGATCTTTAAAAACCGGGATCATTTCTGAAATATTATATCCTATTGTCAGTTATCTCGATATGAACGTTAATCTAGTCTTTCTCAGAACCTGATATCTCCCGAATTAATCCCGAATGAATAAAAAGGAAATGCTATGCCTGTCACACGCTTACTAAACTATGATGTCATTCAAACTTTCCCTGAAGCAACTGATCAATCAACGTGCTCAAATGAGTTGCTGTTTAACGGACCCAATCGGGAAAGCTTGGTCCGAGCTATAGACTAATAACTCCCTCAAACATTGAAGGCAAAGTATTTTTCATCTTAATCACTGATGTACCAGACGATTTCTATGAAAAATTACTTATTGGTTTTCCTACAGATTGATTTAAAGGAAACGTTCAGATTTTGATAATTGATTCTTTAGCGACACTAAAAATAAAAGCCACAATTCCGTTTTATTAATATCAGCTACCCTCATGTACAAAACGACTAAAGCAGTTTGATATTGTGACGGATGTGTAATATTTATAGATAACAGGTTGACCATAACCATCATCGGCGCCTGCTTTTCTAAAAATCACCAGAGACTAAATAGGTTGGTTAGTTTTGTTTAGTCTGTATCGCTAGACGTGCATGTTTGAAAACATCTAAATAAAACAGACGGACAATTTACGGACAGAAAATACTTGATGCATTCCCGTCGCGCCTATGCTTGGACTTCGACTAGGAACGGAATTTCTAAAATAGTCTTTACAATATACATGTACTTACTATACGTGCAAGATTATATATATCATTTACTATAATCGCAAAACTGACCTATTTGTTCCCATAAGATAAGTGGAGTTCAACAAATTTAAATCAAAATTGCTAGTACATACATATATATAATAATTTCATTACAAAATATAACCTATAACAATGCTTATATACTTTAAATAATTAATGTATAAACCATAAAATGGCAATGATAGATGTATTAACTAATAAAGATAACAAATGATATACTCTATGGTATCCAGTACGTAAGGATAATCATAACCTTAAGGAATCTGCCTCATATATCGACTCGAACCTTCAACTGAGTAATGACTTTTTGTTTACGCCGATTATTCACGTCATTTATGCTCTTAAAACCCACAGGCGACAGTATAGGTGCTTAGACCACTCAATTGACCTGACCTCCAAAGACAAAATAAAAAGCTTACTGCACCCACCAACACCCCATCCACATTTCCATTTATTTTTTTATAATATTTTTAGCGTTATAGATTTATATATATAAAAGTCAAGGTTATCAACTCGACACTCGGCCACGGTCCTACGTACATATCCCAACTCATTTCAATCAACTATTTTACTGATCAAATGTTAAGATTTATTCACGAACTTGCGAACTTAGCACTACAAATGGTTGTAGATTCCGAAACAGAAAACAAACAAAATATTAAAAAACATCAAAATTTCTTAAACGGCGTTTTTTTTTGTTTTTGCGATTTCAGAGCTGGTTCCCGTTGATCGCGAATGAGCCAATGCACATACTGGATACAAAACATTTGTTTAAGAAGGTTCCTTTGCCATACATTAGTTCAGTCGGTTACGTGTCTGGCTATCACTCAAGGGGTCGTGAGTTAGAATCCCCGCCCGGCAATGGTCTCAATGATGACTAATATAAAACATTGTGTCTCATTGTCATTCGTCTCTCAGCGCTGTTTCAAGTGGGAAAGTTATCAGTTGCGGAGATGTGTGTGCTCGAGTACTGGTTAACCTTTCAGTATCGCAGAAAGCAGTGGTTAGGTTAACTGATCGTCTGATAGCCCTCGATGGCATAAAAATGACGATAAATATTCAACCAAACAATTGTCTTATATAGTCATGCTGTGATTCTATACGCACCAGCTCAGATAAATGTGGCATGCATTTGATAGACATATGTTCTTTATTTGGATATTAACATCATTCCTGAAATGGGGCTAAATGGTGGTTTAGCTTACCAGTTGGTACATATTTTATTTCAACATGAAATAGGTTGGGCCACAAGTTATTTTAACGTTAAGTTCGGCACGTACCCTTACGTTCAAAGATACTATGTCTAACATTTTGCAATTTGAAAATATATGTTATTATAGAGAACTCTTGCCATGACAAAGTACCGATGTTGGTGCAATTTACGTCCTTTATTATATTTTAAAGTAGTAAAATAATTAATAATGTTGGTAATATTGTAAAGATCTTGGAAAACTTTCTTAGAATATAAATCTAAAGAATATTTCCTTACAACATTTTCTAAACTGTGATCCCTTGGACGTGTCAATGCCACATTACAAAAACTGAAATATTCCTCTTGGGCTTTCTTATGATCATTATATTCACAAAACCTTTAACATTATCATACCATGACATAAAAATCACATTCACCACCATCAAGATAACAGAGATCGATCAAAATCAACACTTTTTTAACATATTTAACAACATTTCCGACACAATATTTGTTTGGCTTTACTTATTTGCTTATTTCACTGAAATTGAACACAGTGTGACATGATCATTTTATTGGAATTTATCACAAGTGTGGAGTTATAAAAGCTGCAAGAAATAGAATATGTAGAAAAATGCATTTTTTTTAACATAATAAAATATATACCTATAACATAAACGTGGGGTCTGGTCCGTACAATACAACGCACATGCTTCTTTACATGTATGTAGATCGTTTGGTAACTCTAACCGGATTTTTTAATTGAATCGCCTTCTTAATTTAACAAAATCGACTATTTAGAAAAATGATGTTGTTTCACTTTGCTTTCAGAACTTCCACTAACGCCGGTGAAATTTGGACAAAACAGCATTGTCTCTGTCTGAGTTATGCAACAATATAACAGCAAGAATTTAGATTTTTGACTTTCGCTATTTAATGCAGAGTACAAGAATATCCAACTGACCTCAGTTTATTAAAAAGGTATTCAGAATGTTGAAAGTACCGGTAACTCCTCATGTTTATCTGTATGGATATTTGGAGTGTTTGTTGTTGTTGTTGTTGTTGTTGTGATTGTTTTGATTTTATTTTAGGGGGTGGGGTTGGTGTGATATTTTTACAAAAAAAATACTTCATTTCCACACATTTTAAAGAGGGGGAAATGACTTTTATTGAAATTATATTCAATGTTCTTGGACATATTGATACATAACTTATTTCAATACAACTATTATGGGGCCGACGTTTAGGGACAGGTAAATCTTGATTTAATGGTTAATTAGCATGATTTATCTTGACACAAATAAACAGGGTATATTTTTCAAGCTTTATTCGTCTCGTATTTTATATCAGTGCATGTTATTTATGTCTATGACAATAACTTGTAGAGTCGAATAAGGCTGCCTATATGGCCCGGCTAACCTACTGTTTAAAACCGTCCACGTCCACGTCCACGTCCACGTCCACGTCTGACACAACGTCTCCTTCTGCCGAATCTGTCTCTCCATCTCCTAAAGCAACCACCACAGTAATAGGGACTGAAAACAACGCATATTAAACTATAAAGTAAACAGGAATAAGTAACATTTTATAAGTCAGTCCCTTACATATTAAGTATTGCGTTTGCAGCTATAAACTTTCTACGTGCAAAAACAACGTTCAAACAAGCATTTACCTTTACAAATTCTAGGGGGCGTGAATTGTCTATGCTTCATTACGCCTCATGGACAGACTTGATAACAACGATTCTGCTATATTCGTTTTTCGGTTGCGTCCTGTGCTTCCGAATGATATTTTATCATATTTGGTTAAATACCACATCAGTATTTGGCCCATTATTATTATTGTTTCTGACTCTTCGGAAACATTCAATGTTGTTTGGATAATGAATATCGCTTTAGCCAGTGCTATTGGTGGGAGCATGAAGGGACGGCTTTAGCCGGTGCTATGGATGGGAGCATGAAGGGGCCCGCATGAGCTAATTCAATAATATCAATTCATAATTTTTTGTCTTTTTATTACGTTATGTGCTTCCGAGGAATCAGTTTATCAGATAGTATTGGCATCACCAAACTATAAATGGTGTCGCCATTGTAAGAAGAGCTTTTGATTTCTTTTCACTGTGTCATTTTATGTTCTGATGACGGTTTAACCAACTATAAACACATAAAACATGCATTCAAAGATAAATAGATAAATACAAAGATACATACATACGTATGTACATATATACATACGTACATACATGCATACATTTTGTAGGTGTGATAAAAGTATAAAAATTATTATTTCGATTGATTGAATGCAAGGTTCACGTGTGTTTGTGTCCATGCTACAATGGTCCATGCAAACCATCGAAATTTTACAAGAATTTTGGAAATGAAATGTTTATATAGGACGCAATCATTGCAAAACTACATGCAGTTTTTACTAGAAAGGTATATATAGATCAAAATGAAAAAAAAATGCAATTGTTAAAACAAAAAAATTAAAGCATGTTAATCACTTTTAATGAGTAAGGAGTAAAAAGTTAAACTATTATTACATTGCGCTATTACGTAATAAGCTAAGCTCAGAGCTTCTATGAACAGCTCTCAATTTCGCTACTTGGATAGAACCAGTAGTATTGTTTAGTGGCCACTTGGTTGAGATGGGGGATCGAACCCGTAATATCTAGCGTAAGCGTCCAACATTCTATCCACAGCAATACCGCCCGCTTAATTCACTTGCATCAATTTATTACCATTAGTTCATTTCATGCCTTAATATTATATAAATATCATATATGAATTATATGCTAATGACGCTAAATGTCAGGTATTACTAAATGAATCACGTATTACGTGTCATCCGTGGCCGAGAGGTCTAAGGCGCCGTCTCAAAATCACTTACCTCTCACCGCTAAGTTATAGGTTCGAGTCCGGCTCGCTCCGGAAATATGAGAAAATTTTAGTTACTTACGGAAGGACGGTGATTCTACTCAGATTGAGTAGATGCTGAGGTCTTCCTACAGCAATAAACAAGATGTGTCATATATTACATGAAATGTGTTGAATATGGCTTTAAACCTTATTCCAAAAAAGAAATCACGCTTGAAGCACATCTAGTTTTAGGGAATGATACATTGATACGGATTAAAGTAAAACTTACTAGCAAGTGAGCCGGTGGCCGAATCGTGAAAAACAAGGGTCTGCTAATTGGCAAGGATTTATGAAGCAGGCTACCTGACCTCTACCACGTGGACATCTTCCTCTTCTTCTGCTCCACAATTGACAATCTATAATGTTAGATAGGCAATTAAAACATTCACGGTCAAAATAACAGCAAGATAACCAAAACATACCATATTCCACATCTACATGTATTCAATCAATGTGTGTTTTGCTAAATAAACTGAAGATATGTTTCGTCAAAACAAAACAAGAATAACTTCACCTATTGAAATTGTGATGAATCGTTTTGTTATTTGGCGTACATCACGCGATTAACTAATTACCCGAACACGCATTGAAGGCTTGCGATAATTGCTATTTATTTTTGACAGACTTAAGCTTGACATTAATACAAAAATATGATTTCTTCATCGATGGTAGTTCTAATGAGTTATGCTTTCAAGAAAATAGATTGAAATATATATATATATATATGCACGTATTAAAGGTGTTCATCAACAAACTTCAAACTTAGCTGTTTTATGGGGAAGTTAGAAGATATCCATTGTCAATCATTGCTTAAGAGAGAGCATTTACATTTTGGATTAAGATAATGGAATATTAGACTAGACTAGTATATACTAGAACAAGATTGGCGACCTATTAATACTGATGATAGTTATATAACTATAGTTAAACAACGAATACGAGACCAGTTCATCCAGAGATGGAAGACTGGTATCAAAAATTTATTATTATTATTGCAGATTATTTAGATGTTATAAAAATACTGCAATTAGAAAACAGCTACATGTAAGATCCCGCAGATTATATGATCGTGATTTCGGAAGAATACTTAACATAAGTAAAGGAAATAGATATTTTTTTCAAATTGTGAATGTTATTTAATCTGAGTATCAATTTTACTGTTAGTGCCAGTATCAATAGTATATATATACATTGTATATTGCAATAGGTGCACTTCCAAATTTGACAGCCAGCTTGGTTCTTCTAAGGGGACGGGCCGAACCTAATGTTGAAAGAATGTGTGGCCCAACCCATTTCATGTTGAAATAAAATATGTTTAAACTGAATACTTTCTCATTCGAAGATATTGTATCAACAATGCATAGGTCGTTGTTATTGGAAATGAATGAGCGTGAAAATATCAATTTAAACAACAACATTTCTAATTTTTCTATATTTCAGGTCAAAGATGTGTGTTAAAAATAGTATGCGAAAATTTCTCAATTGAAGAGTTGTGAATGACCTTTGAAATAATGAATGAAATCAGATCGCGAGATACGGGGGAGGGGAAGGAATAGCTTTATTGCCAGCGTTATGAAAATAAATAGTGACAATGATTTTTGTTCTGAAGTTCCCAATGCATTAACAGTTGTGTGCTTCTTTCATTTACATTGTTTCCCAAAATACCACTGCACTCGAGTGTTATACTGAAAGAGCTTATCTCAATCCATAGTTAAAAATAACAAATAGTATGTCAAATTAAAACAACGAAATGATTTTAAATACTGGTGTATATGTATCTATGTCTTTAAGGACAAGAAAACTATCACAAGAACAAAAACTGTTGTAATAAACTTTAAATACTGACAAAAACGTCTAAAAAATGTAACCGTTTCCAATGCTTTATATATGTTTATGATATCTTTACCAGACATGTATTAGTGACCACAACAATGTAATGTTAAACACTCTTTACTGCTATACACATATTTAGAGTTGTTGTAGCTTGTTGTTATTTTAATACGGTCCTCCGCGGGCGAGTAGTCTAAGGCGCCATCTCCAGATCACTTACCTCTCATCGTTAAGGTTGTAGGTTCGGGTCTCACTCGCTCCAAAAAAATGATGAGAGAAAGTTTGCCATTTACTTGCGGAAGGACGGTGGTTCAACTCAGTCTGAGGTCTTGCTCCATCAGTAAAAATGTATATGCCATATATAAAATTAAAATGGCGTTAAACCCCATTAATTTTTGTATCTTTTAATAGAAGTGATCGCATGTATTTTTAATTTGATATCAAATATAAAACCGATAACACCTGCTTTACCTGGCAAACAAAGTACATGGTACAGACACAATGCATAAGTTTCACGACGTAATACATATCACCAAATTTGTTTGAAGTATTTTTAAATATATACAGCTGTTGTTGTTTTTTTTAATTTACTTTGCCTTCGGCCTAGTTGGTACATATATCATTAAAGTCATTTATTTCTTCTTATACCTTTCCAAATACTTTAGATCAACAGCTTTCTGAGCAGTTCATTTTGTATTTTAAAGATATTGCTGTTGAAAATCAAAAACACATATATATCATTTACATATTACCGTGAAATGTGCATTCAACTAATAAATAGTTAGTTTTGATTTATGTAGAGCAGAATAAGATTGAACATATTTTGATTATCTTTGCAACTTTATCGATGGTGCTTTTGTAGTTTTAATTGATTTTCACTGAAACCTTCATTTTTTCTTCTTATTCTATGATTATTTTTTTAATTTTAATTAACTTTTTAATTTATTTCGATTGTGAAGCGTAATTACAACTTATACAAATCACGCTCGACGTCTTCCAGTGTCGAACTATATGCAGATAAATTTTCTCGCTACCGGGCACCACACACAGCCTTAACGAAGGAGCGAACCCACGACCCTTCGATACTTAGTCCGATGCTCTACCGCCAGCCCACGTTCTCCCTGATACACATAATAAATGTTATTGAATATGAAACAGTCATTTTTTTTAAAATTAAAACATATGTAAATGAAACATGATATAATCTGAAAAAAATGCTCCTGATGTAAATGAATTTAAACATTATTATATAATAGATACCGTACCTACTACTGCCAGTAAGATCACAATCAATATTAGTTTTGTAAACATTTTCACTGTCCGTTGTCGATGAGCACCGACAGAAATGTGAGCCCAACTTTAATATGATCTATGAGCTGCAATAATGTCGCTTATATTTAATACAGCAATACATCTAATGAAGGCAATTACTAATATCACTTAAAAAGGAAGGTACTTCATTTACATTTGCAACGCTGTCATTTTAAATGATCAATTTCATTTATGTCGTGTCAGTTAAGGAACGCTTTTCAATAAAGTATATTTCTTCTTTTTTTTTTTTAACTTTTCGGTTGATTTAGACGTATAATTACCTGATGAAAACGTGTTGTGAATCTTGCTCACTGTCTCGGTACCGGAACTGCCTGCTGTTGACTTAAATTATTTAATAATATGATTTTATGATATATCTGTCTGGTGTAAGCTGACATCTGAATGATAAATGATTGGAATGGTTTGACACATTACACACGAATAGTAACATCATAAATACGTGACATAAATTATTACTTGAGCACTTATTTTAATTTCAGTACATTTAATAATTTCATCTTTTCAATTATTTTCTTTCAAACGGCAACCTCACACAGTAACTGCTACATTTCTATACACACTTACATGTGTCAATACGGAAGTGACGGCTTCGACAATGAGGTTAGTCACGCTATATGTGGAATCACCAGAAACGTCTTCGAGCCCTCCTTGTATTTGACACGTCGTTGTATAATAGTAAAAATGGTTCACGAACAATTAAGGAAAATCAAGTTTACTTATTTCGGTGATATAAATTATCTAATAAGCATATTTTCTATAGTTAAAATGTAGGTTAAACATTGGTCAGGATAGTACGTTTGCAACTCTTTTTTTAAATAGGGTCCGACATATTTTCGTTAATTTAGATCTATAAAACTAAACAAAGGAGATAAGTTTGATTAAATTGCAAAATGTGGTTTCAAATTTTACCATTTGTTACCTTTCTGCTCTAATTTCGAACTCTTATTATAGCAAGGATTTTATATAAAATACACTTTTATTATCCATCCAATAGGTTAGCAGTCATTGATAATTATTGTAGAATTTTAATTTGCTTATAAATACCAGCTTGAGGGCTCACTCCAGTTGAAATATATCGTGAATACAGGGCCAGATTTTTATTTCAGAACTACTGTCATTAAGTGCACTGTATACAATGTTTCGTACAAATCCATCAGAAATATCATTTTGCGAAATTTAGGCGACTTCATCCGACCAATCCATCAAAACTATTTAACTGGCTTTACAATTTTGGTCTTCGAACATGGTTTAGATCTGTAGAATTTATTGACATTGGCTAACTGTGTTACGTTTAACTAGACAGTTATCATTGTTCATAATTCACCTATAATTTTGTCACAGGTTGTATACTGTGCCTACTTAAACTTGATTCCAGTTCATCTGACATTTTTTTACTGTAGATTCGACATATCAAAACCATGTTCAATATGTCGAATCTACAGCCATTGCACTTGGTCGCGATTATCTAGGATTATTATAAACAATTGTATTATTTAAGCCCCGTTAAACTTCTGGATGGAACACTTTTTGATAATGACAAACATTTTTGAAAGTTAATGTGTTAGTAATATTGCCAAATCCCTTACTGACTGCATTTAAAAAAAGTACAAAATAATGAACATCATTCAAAATGTGTGGGATTTTTCAAAAACCGGCTAATTTAAACTGTTTATTTTTATATTTTGTAATCGGCAATCAGGTTTCCTGATGATTCAATGCTTTGATGACATCATTTTTGACAACTATATCAATTTGTTACAGTGTAGTGTTACGAATTTTTAAATTGTTCTATTTTCATTGAACAGCATACAATGTCATCCAACCTTTGCAGAGCTCATGAATATGTTCCAATGTCTCATCTATGTAGAGAAATATGACCATTTAAAACATTTTCACCAAAACAAAAATGCCTAATGAATATACACAGCTCTACTTTCTTGGGTGCAAGAATCATGCTACTTTTGTTAAGAGGCGAGGGGATAATTGTCAAGTGAAATATTTACTGCCAATATCGATGTTAGAATGTGAGATGAATTACTTGTAAAATTACATCTCGTGAACAGACATAACAGTGGATATTTATATATTTTGAATAGTTTAACTATTTCTTTTTTAAAGAATGTGTTTCGTTTATATACTGTGGTGGATGTTTCATAAGATATAAGAACAGTCAGGGTGGAGTTATGTATTGCGCAGGCTTTTGTCGTCGATAATAGAAGAAACGCACGCCGCATCGTGAAACATCTTGACGATCTGGCTAACTATTAAAACGATGATGTCAATCTAAAGAAAAAGACAAAATCAATGAAGATTTAAAGAACAATTTCTGAAATCGTTAAAAAAAAGTCATTGAAGAGACGATATTGATAGAACATAATTTAATGCAGTGAACATTAAATGCAACGGAGAACATCACCTATTCTTAATATTGAAGCCTTCAACAACGGACTTCTGAATCAACGTCTAAATGTTTAGTTCACAAAACTAGTAATAATGTTTAAAGGTTCATTTTGAAATTCTTTCAGTGATTTTTGTCCTGATATATATTTTCGTTAAAACAACAATGGACAACTCAGGTACATTCTAAACACCATGGCATACCCAGGTACACCATGTGTTTTAGTCTGGCTCATCTACAAGGCGGTCAACGAGTGTCGAGAACATGCGTACACACACAAAGGTGCATGTTGTCGGCTATTATGACCAAATCAGACGAAAACATGGCTTCCCTTCCCGCTGCAAATGCCCCCCTTGGAAAATACTTGGATTTCAATGGATAACTCAAGTATCTTCTACACACCATGGCCTGCCCAGGGAACCAAGTTTTTTAGTCGGACTCATCTAGAAGGCGGTCAACGAGTGTCGGGAACATGTGCAAACACACAAAGGTGCATGTTGTTGGCTATATTGACCAAATCAGGCGAAAACATGACTTCTCTTCCCGCCGCAAATAACCCCCTTGGAAATATTTGGATTTCAATGGACAACTCAGGTATCTTCTACACACCATGGCCTGCACAGGGACACCATGTTTTTTAGTCTGGCTCATCTAGAAGGCGGTCAACGCGTGTCGGGAACATGTGCACACACACAAAGGTGCATGTTGTTGGCTATTTTGACCAAATCAGGCGAAAACACGGCTTCTCTTCCCGCCGCAAATGCCCCCCCCCCTCCCCCCACTCTTGGAAAATACTTGGGTTTCAATGGACAACTCAGGTATTTTCTACACACCATGGCCTGCACAGGGACACCAAGTTTTTTAGTCTGGCTCATCTAGAAGGCGGTCAACGCGTGTCGGGAACATGTGCACACACACAAATATGCATGCTGTTGGCTATTTTGACCAAATCAGGCGAAAACATGGCTTCTCTTCCCGCAGCAAATACCCCCCCCCCCTTCCCCCCACTCTTGGAAAATACTTGGGTTTCAATGGACAACTCAGGTATTTTCTACACACCATGGCCTGCACAGGGACACCATGTTTTTTAGTCTGGCTCATCTAGAAGGCGGTCAACGCGTGTCGGGAACATGTGCACACACACAAAGATGCATGCTGTTGGCTATTTTGACCAAATCAGGCGAAAACATGGCTTCTCTTCCCGCCGCAAATACCCCCCACCCTCGGAAAATACTTGGGTTTCAATGGACAACTCAAGTATCTTCTACACACCATGGCCTGCACAGGGACACCATGTTTTTTAGTCTGGCTCATCTAGAAGGCGGTCAACGAGTGACGGGAACATGTGCACACACACAAAGGTGCATATTATTGGCTATTTTGACCAAATCAGGCGAAAACATGGCTTCTCTTCCCGCCGCAAATGCCCCCCGCACATGGAAAATACTTGGGTTTCAATGGACAAATCAGGTATCTTCTACACACCATGGCCTGCCCAGGGACACCAAGTTTTTTTTAGTCTGGCTCATCTAGAAGGCGGTCAACGGGTGTCGGGAAAATGTCCACACACACAAAGGTGCATGTTGTTGGCTAATTTGACCAAATCAGGCGAAAACATGGCTTCTCTTCCCGCCGCAAATGTCCCCTTCTGAAAATACTTGGGTTTCAATGGACAACTTAGGTATCTTCTACACACCATGGCCTGCCCAGGGACACCAAGTTTTTGAGTCTGCTCATCTAGAAGGCGGTCAAAGGGTGTCGGGAACACAAAGGTGCATGTTGTCGGCTTTTTTGACCAAATCAGGCGAAAACATGGCTTTTCAATTTGTTTATGCCTCTCTTGCTATATATATAGTGGGAGAGGCTTTTTTAATTTGCACACTATTTTTAATTATAAGCCACTCACATTGTAAAAGTGGAGTTAAGTCATCGAGCAAGGGCCCGAGCCTGTCACGCCCGGTCAGTGGGTTTGGCAGCCATTAGTAGACTATGTGTAAAAACAGGGGGATTGTTCAGGCGAAAACATGGCTTTTCATTTTTTATGCCTTTCTCACTATATATATATATATATATAGTGGGAGGGGCTTTTTATGCCTCTCTCGCTATATATATATATAGTGAAAGAGGGGCTTTTTATGAGTGGGAGAGGCTTTTGTTTATTTGCACTCTATTTTTATTATAAGCCACTCTCATTTTAAATACATTGTTAATTAAATAACATACTTAATTCCTGCTTATAACACAATTCTGCATGCACAGTCACATTATAGCCAGTTACTTTACCAAAGTGTGAAAATCAATAGAGATCATATCGATTTATTATTATTTATTTCACCGCGTTATTTTTAATCAATATATGATATAATTAAATGATATAATTAAATCCCGCTTATCAGCCATAAAACAAATCTCCGCCTTATAAAATCAATATCAGATAAAGCACTAAGCATGTATATATATAGTGCCCAAGGTGTGAAAATCAACTAGAGACCATATCGATGATTAGTAAACTTAAGATCATTAACCACCGCCGTTGTTTGTTTGTATTCTACTAAAAAATGTTTTCAACGCCCATTTTAACAATGTTACAGAAGTTAAACAAGTAATCCAACATTACCATTATCCCATTAAACACATCTACATTAATTTCCCACTGAGTGTAGATGCGCCATAAAACATTTTAATCTTTCCCCGGCATAACCCTTATATTGCTATTTTGTAATATAAGCTAACTTTTTATTGAGTTGTAGATGCTACAGTTCATAATATTAATTAATTATATTAATTATAAACTCGGCTCGGCTTTGCGCGTTCAACTTTATTTATCTTTATTCATTTATGTATATGTATTTGTTCATACGTGCAGCTTTCTTAATATTGACATGCTATATAATTGACTACGTTCAACAATTTGTCTATCACTTGTCGACTCTGCAAATCCTGGAGACACATATGAAACTAAGCCCCCTGGTGTGGCACCGATTAGTTTTTTACCGTATGTTTGTGTTTGCATGTTGAAAAAGTAGCCTGCTGAGCTTTAGTTCCTTTGTCCGTTTTATCCATCAATTATAACGCAAGTGGTTGAAAATTTGGATTTGAAGTCAGATGGTAGAAACTATCTCACAAGATTCTGTGATGGCCATATATTATACTCACGCCGCTGTTTCGACATGAATATTATCCAAGTAAACAATATATTTCTCACACTGTTCTCTGATACACAAAACATACATGACAATTCAAAATAAGTTAAATTTCTTCGAAATTTCATTTAAGGCATAAAAAATGATTTTCAATCGACACATTTTCAACTTGCAGGTATATATAATTTAAGCAGTATGCCGCAGGACCAAGTGTGTTAAGAACAATCATGAAATTTAAATAATCCTGTATAGAAATGAATCAATTTATTGTCTTTAATAAAGTTTTCGATACCAAAAAGAGGTTAAGGGTCAGTATCGTTCTGTATCTGACAATCTCTGTATTGCTTTAAAGGTGTGATGGTATAAATTTCATCCAGTTCTTCGGACACGTCGGATCTTTCATATGACTTTGGTTTCGTTACTATTCGTATGAAATATCTAGAGAGAGAGAGAGAGAGAGAGAGAGAGAGAGAGAGAGAGAGAGAGAAAGAGAGAGAGAGAGAGAGAGAGAGAGAGAGAGAGAGAGAGAGAGGGACGGACGGACGGACGGACGGACAACGGAAAAGCAGACAGCTGGGTTAGATCTTTCATATGACTTTAGTTTCGTTAATATTCGTACAGGCAAACATAACATGTTTTAGTAATCGAAGGCGGAAACAAACCATTATATTAAGTATTTGTGTTATTTCATTCTAAAATAGGTTAGTGTTATACTTTTGTCGATATATTCGTAGCGGTAACACACCTTTCCTGACTAACACAATTTAACATAATAACGATTAATTGTATAACGATTTGATTCCACCATGCGATTGCAACACTATAATATTGCATGCAACACTAAGCAAGCAATTTATAACCCACCGTGTGATGGCAACACTATAATATCGTTACACAAAGCTAACTATCATTTCATTCAAACTTGATGTTATATTCCTTTAATTGATGCACTACTCTGGTCCACGGAGAGTCTAGTGTAACAAGTTTTGTTTAAGTTGTGTTTATAAGTATTGTATGGTATTGTATTGTATGTTGTGCATGTCAAATTAATATACTATATACTTATATACTTATTTTCTTACTAAATCAGTATTAAAATAGAAAGAGGAAAAGTCAACTGAGCGAATGAGAGAGAGAGAGAGAGAGAGAGAGAGAGAGAGAGAGAGAGAGAGAGAGAGACCGGGGATTGATAGAGCATTGTATAAACAACAGGAAGTGCTGAACTTTTTACTCTTTATTTGAATATAACATATATTGATTGAACAGTATCGTGTTTTGAAAGCTGATAACAAATTTACCTTATGAATGACCTATAATACAATACACATTATTGCTATATTTTTTTTATTAAATTATCATCAAATCTATTAGATGTAGTTAAACGTTTTATATGTATATGCAAATAATCTCAGACAACTCATGCTATAACTACTAATTACAAACAACATAACATAAAAATATTATGATTTCCTACAGAAAATATCATCATAACACATGTTTATATCCGAATTTAGCGATTGGTGGTAATATCAGGCGGATTATACTCCTTAAGCAGTTTGTCAAAGAGATATTTCAATTTCTTAGTTGCGTACTTCCAGGACTCTTCACTCTCGAAATCGTCTTCTTCTTTCAGTTGTCTGGCTGTCCGTTTGATAGCAGTATGAATGGTATCTTTTCTCGTCGAATCAGAAGTTTTTTGTATTTCGGCAAAAGTTCGTTGAATGCCTTTTTCTTGCTTGCTTTTCATTCAGTTCGTCGTCGTTCACAAAATCTGATGTTATTTTGTCGAATTCAGGCTGAAGCGATTTTTTATGCATAATCAACCATGTTGTACCAAGATTCTATTGTTTCTTCATTTTCATCCGAATCTGATTCCATATCTGAATCGTCGGTATTAGATTCGTCGGTAAGTTCGTCTTTCTTCAGCTCTTTCTCGGAACTATCGTCTCCGTGTATTATTTTCTTGTGCCGAAGCATATTATCTTTACGTTAATACTCCTTTTTACAAAGACCACATGCGAACATCCTCGGCGACAGCAAACTACTGAATGATTTGTTCACTTTAAATTTATATATATATATAAAGTATTGGCATAACCAGGGAGGAGTTAATTCATTTAAATGAGGAGTTAAACTAAATCCTCAGTGAGGTTTGAGGAGGCACGTAAGAGTTAAATTTGAAAGACATGAGTGTTGCATACTGGTATACTCCGAGTTACCGCGAACATTTTATATGGGCATAGAATGTACATATCACATTTTATTTTGTTGGTTGCATACATTTCGCTTTAGTAACTCTATTTAATGTTTTCAAATAAGTTTAATATAATGTGTTATGTTTTGTAAATCTTCAACCACTTTTTGTTGACTCCTTGTTTCTAAAGTCTATACATTTGAAGTGTAGAGTTAACTCATTTCAATGAGGAGTTAAATCTAAATCCTCAATCAGATTTGAGGAGGCACGCAAGAGTTAAATTTGAAAGACATGAGTATTACATATACTGCAAGCTACCACTAAGTTTGTACATAGACATAGAATGTGTACACATCACATCTTATCTCACTTTCACTGTTAAAAAAGGATGTCCATTTTTAATCATCAATATTTAATACTTTACAAATTGATTCATTTTGTAGACAACAATTTTTTAAATTATTTCACTTTGGTAGATAAACTATATTCTCATGTTTTTGTTGCGTTTAACACATTTAAAACAACATATTTATCCAGTTTGTTTAAAATTTAATTTCTCATCCCAATCTTTGTCTTTAATATCTTTATGTTTTATTGAATCTCCAGGCTCATCACGTTCTTGAAGTTGAGTTAAAATCTGTACAATTGCCTCGCTCGATTCCTTTATTTTCTCAAGTTCTCTCGTTAAATGCTCCTCTTTAAGTTAAGCTGATGCAGCTTGTTACTTAAAAGTATACGTATTTCCTCAATTGTAAAGTTCACACAAATGCGTATAAACTTTCTAAGCCAACTGATTTACAAATCTATATTTTACATAGAAATACTGCTAGATAGAAACGAAGTATGTTTTTGATAGGTTGTGATGTCTTCTCCGTACACGCAAATATATACACGGAATCAAAACGAACAGACATATTAACGAGATTATACCCAAAATATGTACAAGTTTAAATTCTTCCATGCGAATAAAATTACTGATTTAATCCGAGCTCGGTCGCGCATTTAATAGCCTTAAGCAAAAACGAATTGTCTTGTACAACAGTACCGGATAAATAACCTATATACCTGTAGATAAATATATATATATTACCTTCAAACCCATCTACCTTTTTTTGCATTACCCTGACACCCCTTTTGTCGTAGGTAAATAAAAACAGTGACTTCATTGTTTAAATGTCTCTGTTAAAACGTAATACGCTACTACAACGACGTATACAGACGATCTTATAATAGACACTCGGATAAGCTTTAAATAGCGAAAGTGTGAGGAGAATACTATTTCGTAAAATCTAATAAAACAATTTACATAAGAGATTTTTAAAAACAACTGCTTTTTATGTTAAGTTATATACACAATGTTATAATACCTTCCATCTTTGACTTTCTTTAGCTTCACTCCCATCTAACGAAGTAGAAAAAAAGTCGATACTCGCTCGCTCGGCTGTTTCCGTTTAAGATCGTTTGTGATAACTACAAATAATATACCGCGTTTGTTCGCCTTCGGCGATTAACGGTTTTCTTCGTATTGGATTTCCGCAAAATTGTGTCCATTTTCCGCAAAAATGTGTCCGAAAATGTGTCTTTTTTCAATCCTATTTCACTACTTATCAACACAAAATATTTACACGACCTCAACATAAAGTTTCCAGTCTCTTTCTCCAAGTACAAAAACAACACATTAACATTCAGATTTAATAAAGAAACGGAAATTCACAAATAAATATGTAGAATGAATGTATACTTGCTACACCCAGAAGTTAATTCTATCCAATACATAATGTGTTGCCTCATACTAAATGCAAAAGCTATTCTTGCCATCACTCACGTACAAGATATATATATATATATATGTATATATTAATACACCAGAATTACAATTTTGAGTTGAATTCGCAGTATAGTTTCCTTTTTCAAAGGCCACGTTTTGGTTGGATGTGGGTTGTGATATTTTCTTGTGCTTATCTTCTTGACCAATAATGACATTCTTATTTTGCATCCATGGCAATAGACAAAAACAAGTAACAGTGTTAATAAGGTCCGAATTCTGTTTTTTTGTATGTGATTTGCTGATCATAGTTATGTTTATCATGTTCTTTATGTAATAACATATATGTTGCTCTCTGCTAATAAATGAACTATATAAAAGAAAAAAGATGTATACGATATATCGTATAGAATACAGTCAAACCTGTCTTAAGCAGCCAGTCAAGGAAATGAACGAAAGAGGCCTTTAAGAAAGGCTGTTGCTTAATACAGGTTAATTTGCTCTGAAAGCATTGCAATGGGAAATAGCAAATATGGCTGCTTAAGACAAGTGGCTGCTTAATAGAGGTGACCACTAATACAGGTTTGACTGTAATCATATAACTATTTCATGTCTTTGTAAAACCGAGTAAGCAACTTAATATAATGATGTGATCAGTGGTAATTATTATACCTATTAAGTCCGCATTAAATAGTTGTGTTTTATTTATTCTGTTTTTGCAGTTTGAAGAGTTTCTGTTTGTGGTTGTAGTTTATGAACTAGGTAAGTATGTATATTATGTAATCCTAATGTCATTCCATAAAACATATACTAAACGGAACAGCTAACCCACCATTTTGTATTTCCAATATCTTCGTCAAAATGTGGAGTGCAGCCATCAAACTTTGTATACAAAATTTACAGACAAATATGTGTTGTTACATAGCTTATATGTTCTTTCTTATTCAAATCCGATATTTAAAGAAATTGCTTTGAAAATACGTAAACTGTTAGGTACATCAATGTCAGGTGGCGGGTTAGCTTTTCCGCTCAGTATAAAATAATGTAAAATAGGAATAATGCTATTTTAGTAAGCTTTTCATTAATCAAAAGAAATCCAATAGCTTATACAAGAAATAAACTTATGATTTTGATACAGTTTTATGTTAAGGTATAATTTGAATTTAGAGCATTTTGAGTTTTTACCTTTGACGAATAGATTCTTATATTTTTATGGTTATAACTTTCTTTATTTTACTTTTCATTACCTATACATGCATGTATTGCTTTTACACAATTTTGCACTGAATAGTAATAAATGACAGAAATGAATTTTTTAACAAATGTGGAATAATAAAATTGTCCAATTATTATTCCGAACCACAATTATTTTCTATTGTGAATGTTTAATGTCGGTGTGAGTATTGACGTCCTCTTGATGAAATAATATTATTTTAAAAAAAAATCAGGAAGTAAAAAAATAATATTGATATGAAAATAATATGGATTCTAAGAGAAGATATAAAAAGAAAGAAAAAAGAAAGAAATCCCAGCTTCTCAGTTTGTTTAAATCCAACAATCAATTATGCTTTCTTTTTTTTTTTAATTTTAAAATAGTGTTGACACTCACACAGTCGTTCTGGCTTTATTTAGGGAATTTTTCCATTCGATTTTATGACTTTTAAATTGATTATGATCCATGTAATCTCCACAGGGGCTGTTTTGTCATTGACTTGTCCAACGCGGTGACCCCTGTCACTTTGTCCGTATATCGTCGGTTTTTGTCCTTATTATAATTATATTAAATCTATTGATAGCGTTTGACGGTGTCCTCATACGTCACATAAACACACATTGGCAAATTTTGTGTCATAATACGATAATGTGAATTCTATAACGCTGTTAAGTCGAATACCCTATCATCATGATGAAAGATTAACAATATAAGACCCTGTACAAATGAATAAAACTGATAAGTCGAAATATGCGCTAGTATGATCAGAGTTAAATCAATCGGCGATTTAGTGTGGATTTCTTAAGAACATGTATTTGAATTTATAGCATTGGAATTGATGTGAAATAATAGGTAATTTTTGTATACAAGTTACCAAGCGTTTTATGAATCGGGTCCAAATTATGATTTTAAAAGCACGTGTATTTTCAACTTTGTAAGTTTAGCCCTAATCCTATTTCAGTGACTATGGTTTGCACGTGCACGTATGTGGTTGAATCGCGTCATGTCAGTGAAAGAGCAGTGGACCTTAGAAATCCATTCACGCAGGGTGGACCATGTGATATTGCTAGGAGGATGAAGGATAGATGGTCACTCGTCGGTAATGGTAACCTGGAGAAAGCAAAAATGCGTATTCGTGGAAATTACATGATAGTTAAATATCGAACTACAAAACTTAGGTACCGTTGCATGGAAAATAGAGGAAACACATTTTTGTTAGGGTATGTATTTTTTGGTTTTGGAGGTAACATTGACAAATAAGGAAGCTGTTAATACTAATATTTGTTATGCAAATCCATTCAAGAAAAATTAATATAGTTGTTTAAGTATTATGAATCATTCAAAACAAATGCTTGTATTTGTCATAACCTTACCAGAAAACCTAGGTTGAAATATTCTTAATGATCTACTTATTGGAGAACACCAATTTTGTTCAGTTTAGTTTATATCAATTTATTTATGTACAACTGCGAAGAAAGCCCAAAGCTTCTACATGTAAACACGCTCTCGAGTCCGCTTTCCAGGTGACAGCCAGTACTGGGACTTCTTTTGAGAGGCCATTAATTTGAAAAATGGGATTGAAACCGCAACCTCTAAATGAGCGACCAACACTCTACTTCTCAACTTCTCTACTGCCCGGCTGTATTTACTTATGTATTTTCCTCAAGTTTTTTATCATGTAATAATATCAGATATATAAAAATTAAATACATGTACAGTTTCTAGTATTGCTGACTCACTTTTTACACACATATTTTAGGATCGGTTTCTCAACTGATATTTGATAGAACGTAAAGTCTAATTGAGTTTTAGAAACCACTTAATTGGTATTGAATAATTTTAACCCATAGACAAATAGTATGTTTATTCCACAAATATACCATAGGTTTGTAGCTTTAGCGACAAATGATCAAATGCATTTGAGTATGAAATGATACCATTGGTAGAAAAACGAGAGTTCCTTTTTAATGGTTCGCCTTTAACTATGAATGTGCAAAATTGGTATAACCTTAACGCCTAGTAAACACCTATAAAACTTACAATACCTCCTTTTTAACTAATTCGTGTCATTTTATAGACTATATTTTAATCTTAGCTCTCTGTATATAATCTTGGCTTCCCTTTTGTTATTTTTAACAAACTATACATATATCGTTTTTTGGACAGTTAAATAACCCGCGTCATTTCTCAAATAGCAATGAAGATGCATACACATTTTCCATAACGATAAGGTAAATTTGATAAAAAGTTAATAAATTATCATTTAGAAAGTTCGTTATGCATCAAAAACTGTATTTGAGATCCTTTTTTCTTCCAAGTTTAACTTTTTTCCGTATAGGAACGTAAAATAATAATAAGAAAATATGAAAACTCTAGCCTATCATATTCATTCAGCTCGCTAATTTAGGTCTAAATTCATTCCTTATCATAGTATATCATATTTTTTTAATTTTTTAAAAAAATCACAATTTTAAGGGAAGGGACCCCGTTGGAAATAAGCGCGTTTGTTGCTTTAATGGTTATCCTAGGTTATAAGATCTTAAATTTTTAGATGATTACTATAATTATTTTAATTATTTATTTTTTTGATTTATTACTGTTATTTTATCATCATCATGATATATATGTTGTATAATGATCTTATATACCTGAATAAATTTGAATTTGAATTGAATTGAATTAAAAAGAACCTAACTAATTTACTGCTGTGATTTCTGCAATGCCTCGGAGAGCATCTGCATATGACATCACTTTTTTCATTCGTGGATAGTTTATCAGGGCGTATTTGTGTTTAGGATTGTGTTTAATGCCATTTTAAACACATTTCAGGTTATATACGGCATATCCAGTTTTATTGGTGGAGGAAAACCTCAGAATGAATCTGAGTAGAACCACCGTCCTTCCGCAAGTAACTGACAAACTATCTCACATAATGTTTTTGGAGCGAGCGAGACTAGAACCTATGACTTTAGTGGTGGGAGGTAAATGATATCCTTACTAATGTTGCTGCTCTGATTCTGCATTGTCACCAAGAGCATCTGCATATAGCATCATTTATTTTTTTCCTTTCGTGAATAGTTTATTAAAGCGTATTTGTATTAAGAACATACATTTGAGGATATTACAGCATTTGATAGTTTAAACATATTTTATTTCAAATATTTTGAAATGGGGTAGGGTCACAAGTTCTTTAAACTTAGATTCAGCCCTCCCCATACCTTTACAAATACACCCGACCTCGCTATTTGATTTGAATAAGGCCGCTTTTGTAACACAATATCGTTGTATGATGTAAGGACAAAGACATAGCGAGGACGGATACACTTGTAAAGGTCTCACTACACGGTTGAGTTTAGTTCTTTGTTTTATATAAAATAATGTTTAGGATTTCCACTGTAAAAAGGAAATTCCACATAAAATGTTTGTTTTGGTATTTTTTTGCACACTAACTGACCAGCTTTTTGTTTTTAAAGACAGTATAGTGACATCCCTAAATCCTAAATTCCTATAAATAAATGCACACCCATTTGTTATCCTATAAAGGTCACCTTTTAACACCAGTGATGTCCTATTGCATTATATGCTATGAAACCATTTGCTCTGCTCTTATGCAGCAAGAAACCATAGCCACTTTGGACCATTTTCAAAATATGTCCAACTAAATTACATTGGGACACTTTTTTTTATCGCAATAATCATGTTACCGTGGCAAAAAGGGGCGTCTGTATGGTGGGTCGCAAATCATGCATAAGTTCCCCAGTGTCAGTTCAGCCACTATCAGGCGGTGCCATCTGTTCAAACAGTCACGTATGTATGTTTGTAATATACTTACAATAACATACTTATTTAATGTATATATTGAATAGGCGACGTTGTGTTCCTAAAAACATTATGGAATGGAATGGAACAGAAAGAATGGAATGGAAATATTTGTTTAAAGAGGGTAGCCAAATAAGTTTGAAACTAATTTTCCTTGGGGCCTTCTAATGATACTTTTACATGTTATTTACAAAATATAATAGCAAAACCAAATAAAAACATTTTAAGCATTGCAAGCAAATTAATTGTACATAAAATATGATAACAACATATATATCATTTTTTAAGTTTTTTACGCAATCCTTTGAAAGTCTCTTTGATTAAATTTTATTTTATATATATACAAATATATGTACAAAATCAATCAAGAATTTTAATGTGAATATCACTTTATTTGTTTCAACAACAAAATAAACAACAACAAAAAAGTACATTTATTTACATTAAAAAATACATGTGTGTATACATTGGAGTTGGCGACTTATTTGTAGCACTTGCGATAATAATTGTTTAATCATTACCAAATATTATCTTCGGGACAAATGAAGTAGTTAATTCTTTTTGTAACCAATTAACACAATTTGTTGTAAAGCTTTTGACCGTAGTACAGTTGCTGATATATACCGTACGTAGCAATTCGTCTTTCGATACTTGTTTGTGTTGGAACAAACGTCTTGAATCGTAAAAGTACTTTAAATCAACATTTAGTGTGGTTTTTATTGGTGTGTTTTTTGTGTGTGTTTTTTTTTCTATTTCTATCTCCTTCTTCAACTGTACCACTTCAGTGTGTCTATTTAGCAAAGAGTTAGATGAATATTTTTGTGCGTTATGTCTCCCGTCGTTATTATCTCACTTTCCACCATGCGGAAAACTGTCAGATCTCTAATTATCTACAGTATTGGACAATTACAGAGATGGTGATTTCATGGATTTGTGTGTGGTACTTAATGGGAAAATAAAGGAGTACCGATTTCAACGCAATTTGCACGTTCCTGGATACGATTGGGTAAATTATGAATAATGTGTCTGCAGGAGGGTCTGTGGTAATATTGGACTTCATTTATGTGTTAGGAATAAAGAGACAAAAAGACAGTTTAGGGTTCATAATTCCAATTGATTGCCGTCTGAATGTATCACGTGTCGAGTTTGGTCAATATTTTATGTATAACGTTTTCCTCTTCTCGTTTTCTTTGTATCGGTCTGGTTTTGAAATCGGTGCCAAAAACTGATGTTTTTTATTGTATTATACATATATTTTATATACACGGGGTAAAATTATACGTTTGTTTTTAAATGGATGTATATCTTTTTATACACATACGTAAATAAAGAGCACCTGCTACATGTAAGTAATTTGAAGGATCAGTTTGTTTTACTTTCGTACAATAAATAGACTATTCAGTTGTCATAGAGAACTCATGAATATATGATTTTACATGGGAATGGTATGGTAAAATTGAGAATTCTCATTTTCTCACCTTATTCAGCATTTTCAGTAGACTTAAGATTTTAAGGTATACGCCCACCATTGATTGTGCTTCTTATTTCTATATGAAAAAAAACCAACACATTGGAAGGCTTGTCTTTCATAACAAAACCCTCATAAAAAAAACAACCTACATATTATCGTTTGTTGATGTCTGAAGAGAAAGAATTTCATTAGAAAAAAAGTGGTATGGCAATGCTTTTAAAAACAATGGAAAACTTATATATTTATGACCACGATTTTGATAATTGATTATTTTAAGAGGCTGTATGGGTAAAGAAGTAGTTCTAAAATTTTAAACAGTTTGAAACCAGCACAATTATTTTATATTGTTGTAAGTTGTTTTTTTTAGTATCACTATGAGTAGGTGTTTTAAATGAATCTAATTGAGGGTCCAGCATTTCCAAAAAGAAATGCTGGGAACAGTCTCATTGTGTTTTCTATTTCAACATGACTTTTTCAACATGACATCTTGGCCGTGAAGATTTTGTCTATGATAACCAATGATAAGCCTTGAATTTCATACTCGTCATAAGATTCGATTATTTTATATATTTGTTCGCACTTCTATTAAAGGCCTGGACCCAGTTGTTCAAAGCTCTGTTAGCTTTATCATATGTTAAATGAAATTTGTAACTTTAATATTTTCTATACTTAATGATTTTATGGCATTTTAAATGCATTTGTAGAAATAAATCGGCATATTTTTATGATTTCCAATACAGTATTAACCTAAAATACTGTAAATCGCAAAATATCGTGATTTAACCCTGAGTTAAGCTTAACCAAGCTTTGAACAACTGAGCCCTGATGTCCTCTTAAATTTGAAAAGTTTCAGAAGGAAACTTATCACAATGTCAAACAAATAAAATAAATAGATAAAGAGTTTACAAATAAAACACAGATAGACGACTCTGGAGCATATATATCACTTGTTTATTGTTATACACGTTGAACATATTTTTTTTGTTATTGTCATGTTGGAGTAAGATGAACGGGTTATTCAAAAGGTTAGGCTGGCTGCTACAGAAATATAACAAGCTCATGCTGTTTTTTCTATCCGTATGTGATTCATTTTAAAATTGTGTATTCTGATTACAGAACATTTGGTTACCTAGGAAACAGACAAGGCGTTCTCTGTCTTGGATTTGCACAAATGATGAACCATTCCACAGGAGAATATACAGTTACACGACTAAATGGTTAGTTTATTCATAGTTTGTATATACAGTTTGTTTATACAGTTTGAATATACAGTTTGAATATACAGGTATGATACATAAAACACACTGTTAAATCTAAAAACAATCCATATATTCACAATTTTGCAATATAAAACGTCCATTATTTTGTGTGCGGTAGACAACTACATATTAAAGGACACTATTAAAAGTTCACTTTATGACAAATCCAAGCGATAAGCCATTTGGCATACTTTGGCACAGAAGGTGTGACTAAACTACTGGCCTGCTTGCTCTTAGTTAAACGTTGCTTTAAACATAAGCACTAAAATGCCTTGAAACTTTATATAGAAACAAATTTCTCACGGCGGTTACTGCATTATTAAAATCCCACAAAAGAATTCATTGATATATCGGTTTTTCTTCTTTTTTTACAACAGATATAAAACTGCATCAACGGTAGTTATGGGTATTATAGTGTTAGGCCTAGTCATTGAAGGGACATGATGAAAATACTTGTTTTAAAAACGGTTTTACGTTTCTCAAATAAACCAAAATGTGCCATTTTTAGCATACACTTAGTAATATGCATGCAATTTTAGGACAATTGTCAACAAATAAAACAAGCATAGATTATATCTGAATAATATGTAGCATTACAGTTTATAGTTTTCAAATACCTGTCATAATTTATTTGGCAAAAGTGTGGACAACACTGATGCTTATCTCCGTAGAAGCTGAATTGTAGTTGACTGGTAAGTCAATAACAACAGGAGCAAAATTTGAATTTTATAAGTTCTCCGGTCTTTAAGCATTTTGGAAGAAATAATATACTGTTTGAAGACTTAAGAGAAAATGTGCTTTTGTACATATATATAGTATTATACCTATCGTAAAACAATACTTTAAACCGATATGGCTACAGTAAAAACCTATAACGAATGCATTGACATGTATTCGTATGCTGTAATTCTAGCGGTAACTAGCTGTGTCTCCCACATGTGTTTAAGAGTATCCGATTTCCAATAAAGAAAAATAATTGAATGAAAAAAAAATTTTTTTTTGTTTAAATCGCCTTATGTTTTATAAGGTGTTAATTGGATCTTGTTAATACGTGTAACGATATGTGATACAATATTTCATTGGCTGTTTGGAATCATTTGTATTTATTGTTACTAGAATTGGAAAACATAATTGTAATATTACGTCATTTTTTTAACTGAACATTGTGACATATTCGGTTTATCCTTTTTTTAAGCAGTTTTTAAAATCGCAAATCGATAACAAGGTTTATACGATATGTAAATCTGATTAGGTCTGACTATCAATCCAGTGGTCGTGAGTTCGAATCCCCGCCCGAAAACAGTCACAGTGATGATTGATATTATGTCACATTGTCATTTGTCTCTCACCGCTGATTCATTTGGGAAAGTTATTAGTTACTTGCGAAGATGAGGTGTGCTCGAGTACTGGTTAACCTTTCAGGATCCCAGGAAACATTGGTTAGGTTAACTGATCGTCTGTTAGCCTTCGATGGCATAAAAATGACGCTAAATTTTCAATCAATCAATCAAAACCCTGATTATAACTATAGATTATCTGCAAGTAACTGGCAAACTTTGTCACATAATCTAATAAAACTGAGACGGACTCGAAACCACAACCTCAGAGGTGAGATGTAGGCGATATTGAGACAGCGCAGTAGATCGTTCAACTATGTACGTATAAAATACGTTGTTAATGTACATCTATTGCATTAGCGCTTTACACCAAATCCACTGATGCTTCCTGATTGTTATATACGTTATACTGTTATTGTAGGTCATGGACCAGAACGCCATATACTGAGTCCGCAGATAATCCCTGATGGTAGAATTAGTTTTCCGACCTTTAACGAGACTTGTATTTTAGAGGGAAGTGACATCGATGAATATGCATATCTAAGAAGAACAGGTGATAACTGTGTGTACTGTGTATACATAAACAAGGTGAAAAAGTTCCAAAAAGGAGCAAATTTAAAAATTAACTACATGTATACTTGATGGCACAATGCATGTAAATACCTGACAATGGTATTAATTACTATGATTATAAATACTTCACAGGAACTACTTTTGTCGGCGTCAGAAAGAACACAAACTATTTAAGAGGATGAATACTGAGTATCTTAAATTTGCGTGATTTTTTTAATGATATACACTGTGTACAATGTGTGCATATATTTTGTACTTTTAAAAATATTACATATGTGGTCTAGTTTAAACATATCTTATTTCAATATAATTATTATGAAATTGGTTTGTGCCACAAGTTCCTAACCTTAACCCTAACCCCTACAGTTTAGCATAAACATTATGACCATACAACGGTATAAACTTTTATCGAAAACCATTTACGGTATAACCAGCACACAACAAATGTTGATACAGCTTTTTGAAAAAAGAGCAACAACGGCACTATCGAAACAGAATAGTAAGACAGTTTATACTGATCCGAAGATGTCCGAAAGTTGTTTTAGTCTAGATCACTGACTAAGCTCTGAAATACATTTGATACATGAAAAACGTGACATATAGCAGTTACTAGTCATCAGCATTTCTTACTGGGGAAAATATAGTTTGTAAACAATTGTTTTATCGACTATTATTTCATAATTGCTCCTTTTCCGTTTTTGCTTATATACACATGTACGTGTAAAAGTATGCACTCCTATGCCCCTTCGTTGCTGTTATGCAAATTAACATTTAACATGTATAATGACACTTCTATAAAAAATAAATGTTGATAATTTTTATGCTAATAAACTTTCAAAATATTTATTGGTTGGTCAATAACATTGCCAATTATTGAGTGTCAGTTTGTTTCAACCATATAGGATTAAATAGTAATACTATAAGCTTTTACATTATAAATAAATAATATATATACAATGAACACTTTTGTGAGATATGTGTATGTGTAGTTGATGTCATTTATATGTTATCTTTTTACAGAACGCCGCTGCACGTTTCCATTAGAATTACAACAGACATGGAACTATACATACCACAATGCAAGGCATGTGACGTTTTCTAAAAAGACGTTTATTTTAGATTTGTTCAGTGGAGGTATTTTTAGATTCGACTGCAGTGTCAAGGACGGCGATCTCTATGCTTTCAGGTAAAAATACATAAATCGGCTTAAATATTATAACTCTATAACAATAACACTTTACTAACGTCTATTGCATACCTTCTTGCCCGAATCATATAATTGTGTATTTCATTTTCCGTGAACGCATGCACATGAATGCTCATTTGAAGCTTCGGGCATATTTTTGCGATAACTACAGTGCCTCTAGAGGTGAAGCCATAAATGCCAAATAAAGATGAGCAGTTACACTGCGCAAGAAGAACAGTTTCTGCTGCTTCATTAATCCTCGAATAAAATCTACGTGTATAAGGAATGCACTACCGGTTTAAATGTACTGAAGTTGTACAAGAAGCATCCATTAATAATATAGATATTTAAGATAAAAATGTATATTTTTGAAAGTTCATCCAATATGAACTTTGAAGCACCGAGCAATGTTTACGAGAGGGTCGCTTACACCGCACTTATAGGACATCCCAAAACCTGATATCTCTCAAATCAGGTCTATTCACCCCCAATGCAATAGTTGGGAATTCTATGCCTGTCCCACGATCATCAATTGAACGCTGATTAAACTGTGACGTCATTAAAACCTACCCTGAAGCAACTGACCAATCAACTTGCTCAAATGTGACATTCCCAACATTGCTATTTAACGAACCAAATCGGAAATTCATATTGTATGAGCGTTCATCAAATATAATTACTGAATTATTCTGCATAACTGAAAACAGTAGGCTGTTCCAAAACGTGGTTAGTTTTAATTTGAGAACTTAAATACATTAACGTAAACTGGGCTGTCGCGACAGTTTTCACTGACGATTAATTTTATTCTGTCCAGTGCAAAACAACACTCATGGTGTAAAATTGTGGCAGTAAACACAAAATGTGTGTATCTTCCAAGTGTTATAAGTTTCACTTTGTTAAATTTAAAATATTAACCAGAGTTGTATAATCATCAAAATAATTGTTAACTTCAGATGAAGGTGTACGCCATCTGAAGTTAACATTTGTTTGAATAATTCAGTTTTATCGAATGGGGTTAAATGCCATTTTTAACACATGTCAGGTTGTATATGGCATATCCAGTTTCATTGATGGAGGAAGATCTCAAAATGAATCTGACTTAATCTGCCGTTCTTCCTTTCTCACATAAAGTTTATGGAGCGAGCGAGACTCGACCTTAGCAGTGAGAGGTAAATGATCTTGACATGGCGTTTTAGAACACTCGGACAAGGAGAATTCTGCATTTTAATCGAAAATGTAATTATGGTATCAGTTAGTGCACGTGACATTGATTATAAGATCGAAATAGTCTAAGCACGTGTATGTTCATAATGAGTTTATAGATATGTGTGTACAAAGCCATACACTCTTCAGAGTGATGTCCTCATCAATCTACATCATGGCTCATATTTCCCTTCAATCTAATAAATTGCATTGGCAAAAAAACAGAGCTACCATAATATAACATAGACAAACTTTCATTGATCTTTTTTTTTTAATTATTTGAACGGTAAACTGTTGCTTCACCATTATACAATTGAGATAAACTTTAAACATGTCTGGGATTTGAAGAGAAGTGGATTTTTACAATCGTATTGTAACACAATAACGGGGAATAGGAGAAGTTTAGTTAAACAAATGGCCTATGATGTTTGTAAAGTTGTGATACATCTATATTTAGATGTTTTATTTTGTCTGGATGTGTTGTTTTGATGTTATAATGTCCGGTTATATTTCAGATCTATGAGTTTTAGTGACCTTCCGGACCTAGATGGCATTATGTGTATGAATATAACGAGGCTCACCGAGGACCCCCATTATCTTTACGAAATGTCAAGGTTGAATAGTAAGTACAACATTAATTCTATGTTTGAAAATAAAGATTGTTACGTTGGTGTATATAGATATGGTAACTCAAATAAAATTAGATTCTAGAACATTTTCTAAGGCAACTAAGCAAATTCATTTTAAAAAATATCAAAACATTTATAAACTAGTTTAAAATCACTTATATATATTAAGTATATGAAATGCATTAAGTAATCAAGAACATAAACTATATGTGGTTCGTTATCTTTAATTAGAACAAAACCAAATGACAGTTAGTTGCCAATACAGTTAGTTGCCAATACAGTTAGTTGCCAATACAGTTAGTTGCCAATACATTGCATCATGCCTCATATATCTGTTTTAGGCGGCGAGGAACTTGATGGTCAAGTTAAGCTGTTTCCTTCTGGACAGACCATCTCTTTATACGAAGATTGTGACTGGTTAGAGAGTCCGGCGAGGCCGGAATACCTTTATTAAATGTTATGCAAATGAGTACATGCATGACCTTGACATTATATACTTATACGTAGCTAATATAATATGCATTTAAAATAGTCATGCTGACTTTTTGTTAAATATATAATCGAAATCATAAGTGTTGTATATAATATATTACCATTATTATTATAAATATATATATATTATATAATTATCATTATTATTATTATTATTATTTTTTTTACTAGTAGTACTAGCAGTAGTATCATATATAGTTATTATTATTATTATTAATATTGATATAATTATTATATATTGTTATTTATTATACATCATTATTATTACTATTATTAGTAGTATTAATAGTAGTATATATTATTATTAATATTATTATTATTATTACTTTTATTATTATTATTATTATATCACTTTGCAAATGATTGTATCATAAATATATAGTAATATAAGATATTTTTTTGGCTGAAGTTGTGTATGAAACTTATAAAATAGCAAGGCGAAAGCTTTATACAAATAGATATTTGAATTGTTAAGTATAAATGAACAGCAAGGCAAAGGTTTCATACAGATAAATATTTGATATTTGTCAAGTACAAAACAGCAAAGCAAAGGTTTTATACAGATACATATTTGGCATTTGTCAAGTATGAAAGAATAGCAAGGTAAATGCTTTATACATGTATATATAAAGTATATAAGTCATGGTCGACACCAAATTTATTGATTTGGCAGAGGCCTTGATATTATTTCTTTGGTTTGCATTGTAGCTAGGGGCACTCGCCGTAGTCTGGTCTGTGCATTTATGTCTTAGTTATTAACAAATAATTATCTCCATATATATATCATACATTGTGAATGAGCATCTGAAAAGATCCTAAAATTCCTATATATATAAAGGGAAATAATTAAATTCACAACAACGAAATTTACGATTTTTGGGATCTTTTCAGATGCTCATTCACAATGCATTATATATATATATATATATATATATATGGATATAATTATTTGTGAATAACCAAGACATAAATGTACATACCAGACTACGGCGAGTGCGCCTAGCTACAATGAAAACCGTAGATATAATATCAAGGCCTCTGCCAAACTAATACATTTGGTGTCGACCATGACTTATATTCTATGGAATTACATGCAATTGACAAACACAACACACACACATATATATATATCACACACACACACACACACACACACACACACATATAAGCTTTCATTTACTGGTGCTTTTTTAAATTAGTAAATTGTCAGTATATGTAATGTTTGTTTCGAAACCGAGATCTAATACAACTGTTAATATGTTTTTACTGAAAACAAAATAAACATGGTATTATCAAGGAATAATAACTGAAATTGATGGTTCAACCTTTACTGTTCTATGAAACAGGAAAAGGATATATTTTACATCAATACAGTGGCACACTTAGTCTTATTCTTAAACATATAAAAGATAATTACTTTTTTGTTAACTTCATTATTTTCTATGTTGATTCCGAATATTTAGAAAAACAAGTAGTATATGATTAAATTGATAGACTACACTATATATAAATAAATAAAATGTGTGTGTGTGTGTGTGTGTGTGTGTGTGTGTGTGTGTGTTAAAGAGCGTGTTCAATTTAAAATGTATCAACTTTAAGAAAAGCGTACTGACCATGGTTTTTATTTTTAATAAGTATTTAGATTTTAAGTTACAGATTTGAACCATTAATTCTGTACATTATATATAAGTTGTTTCAAAAATACATTTATTTATTGTGTATTTGTGTATTGTGTTTGTTATACATGTTTATAAAGTCTAAATGCACAAAAATAATATACACTGAAGAGATACGAAAATGCAACACAGGAATACTAGTATTATGAAAACATAACACAGTAATACAAGTATTATCAAAACGCAACACAGGAATACTAGTATTACGAAAACACAACGCTAGAATACTAGTATTACGAAAACGCAACACAGGAATACTAGTATTATGATAACGCAACGCAGGAATACTAGTATTACGAAAACGCAACACTGGAATACTAGTATTACGAAAAGGCAACACTGAAATACTAGTATTACGAATACACAACGCAGGAATACTAGTATTATGAAAACGCAACGCAGGAATACTTGTATTTTAAAAACGCAAAACAGAAATACCAGTTTTACGAAAAGGCAACACAGGAATAGTAGTATTACGAACACGCAACACAGGAATACCAGTATTACGAAAACGCAACACTGGAATATTAGCATTACGAAAACGTAACACAGGAATACTATCGTTATGAAAACGCAACACAGGAATACTAGTATTATGATAACGCAACGCAGGAATACTAGTATTACGAAAACGCAACACTGGAATACTAGTATTACGAAAAGGCAACACTGAAATACAAGTATTACGAATACACAACGCAGGAATACTAGTATTATGAAAACGTAACGCAGGAATACTTGTATTTTAAAAACGCAAAACAGAAATACCAGTATTACGAAAAGGCAACACAGGAATAGTAGTATTACGAACACGCAACACAGGAATACCAGTATTACGAAAACGCAACACTGGAATATTAGCATTACGAAAACGTAACACAGGAATACTATCGTTATGAAAACGCAACACAGGAATACTAGTATTATGAAAACGTAGCACAAGAATGCTAGTATTATGAAAACGTAGCACAAGAATACTAGTATAATGAAAACGTAACACAAGAATACTAGTATTATGAAAACGTATCATATTAAGCACGAGTGTATTTAACCAAATCCTACTGTAATTATTGCCTGTTGATGTTATTGATTGTTTGCTTGGGATGTAACAGTATAATGTAGTACTTTGGTGTTTATGGTACCGGCAGTGGTGTCAGTTTTTCATATCCAAATAAGTCCCCTCGAAACCCTGCGGTTTGTTTTTATATATATCGACTTGCGTTGCGTTTTCATATTTTAGAGTGTATTTACAATTGAAGTCTGCTTTGGCAGATGTCTACATTAAATAACTTAAAAAGTGTTATAATTTTCGTTGTTGTTGTTATATGTGTTAATATAATTCTGTATCAGTGTTTTTATACCTTGCCGTGGCCGATCAGATTCATGTTTGATTAAGAAAGAGTGTGAATGAAATTGTGACTTCTTTAATTTACTGCGACGTTGTTTTCTTTATTTACTTTACAGAAATCAGATACAGTCAAATCTGTATAAGTATTCACTTCTATTAAGCGGCTAATTGTCTTAACAACGCTTTTGCTATTTCCAATGTATATGCTTTAAGAGTAATTTAACCTGCATCAAGCAACTACATGTCTTAAAATGCCATCTTTACTTCTTCTCTACTGGCTGCTTGAAACAGGTTTGATTGTACAAAGGGTATGCCTTAGGTCATAGTGTTAACGAAATGTTATTTTCTCTGATTAGGATAGCAGCAGTTATCTCCCTTATACTTCATAGTGAGATATTTCTCAAATGTATTGTCTATATGTAAAAAAGTAAAAACTGGTTCTAGTATAAAATCAAAACAATGACAACAACATCAACATTATAATCACGTCATATTGCAAGGCAAAGAGCCTTCAATATCTCCAGTGTTCCTATTAAACGTACCACTTGTTTGAAAGATAAAATAATTTTAATGTATTTGTTTGGCAAAAGTATGTATTATGCAACTATTTGTAATGTACAACAATTTACAATGACAACAATATCAACAATGTAATCGCGTGATACAGCAATGCAAAAAGCCTTCAATACCTTCAGTGTTCCTATCCATGCTTCAAAACTTGTCAATCGTACCACTGGTTTGGAAGAAAATAAAACAATTTCAATGTATATGTTTGGGCAACATTATGCACACCCACATATTTGTAATAGTTGCTATACGTCATGCATCCGTTTCAACAATAAATTACATATAAGCGCATTTTATGGCGAGAGACGGCCACACCGACATGAATAGGAAACCATAATCGGAATGAAATCGTTTTCCTTTAGTATGTAACTTGCAAATGGTCTCAATAACAATAATTGATAATAACATTTGGAGATTGATGCTCTTTTGGGCATCGTATCTTAAACACCAACCATGGGTGACCCAATGTTCAATACTGTCTTGCAGGTATACCTATTTGTAGTACAAGTGTACCTTAAAATTCTTTTAAACTTAAATGCTTAAGTAAAATGTAGGTCCCCCGTGGCCGAGTGGTCTAAGGCGCCGTCTCAAGATCACTTACCTCTCGTCGCTAAAGTCGTTGGTTCGAGTCCCACTCGCTCCAAAATCTTAATGTGAGAAAGTTTCCAGTTACTTACGGAATGACGGTGGTTCTTCTCAGTCTTCCCCCACCAGTAAAACTGGATATGCCATACATAACCTTAAATGTGTTGAAAATGGAGTTAAACTCCATTAAAAATAAAATTAAAATGTTACAATCATGCACGAGATAATAAAATTATATACATAACAATGCTATCTGAAAATCATGACCATATTATGTATATAATTTTATTATCTCGTTTAATATTATCAATGTGGTCAGTGATGATGCATCACATATCACATTGATAATCTTGAACTTAAATATCAGACTGGACATAAAATCATGTTGAAATAACACGCTGTATGCCCATCAAATGGAGCACACAGCATACATGTATGACAAACTGGATAATTGTCCAAGAACTGTTAGTATACAAACTCTCACTTGGAATAGACAGTTGCCAATATTCATCTTAAAATTGGTCAGTAGCCAAACTGCCACTTGGAATACTCAGTATTCAAAATACCATTTCGAACGTTCAGTAGCCAAACTGCAATTTGGAATGGTCAGTTGTTTAAACTTATTTATTTTACTTAGTTATTACAACCCCCCCCCCACCCCCCCAACCACAGATCAGTCTTACTGTCGACGACCTAAATGCTACAGAGTAGTCTCCCCTTAGTATTCTGTTCACTGTGAAAAAATGCAGACCAAAGGGCACTTCTAGTAGCATAGTTT